>JASTWQ010000538.1:0-122770 GCA_035220615.1 Leptothorax acervorum
TGCGCCGTGTCCCTCTCCTCGTCGCAGTGGTGGCACCGCGTGGTGGCCTCCTTCTTTATGCGACACAGGTACTCGCCAAAACACCCGTGGCCTGTGAGCACCTGCGTCGCATGGTACGATAGTCCCCCGTACCTCCGACTGCCCAGCCACTGTGCCAGGCAGGGTCGGACGGCGTCGACGGTCCTTTTGCCGGCGAGAGTCGGATCTGACAAGTACTCCCGCCATCTGGCCAAAAGGGCCGCCCTCTCCTGGAGCCTTACGGCACGACGGACCCTATTCGTGATTGGGTTCCCCCCAGCACGCAGCCTTTTGGCGCGCCGATGAAACTCGGCGCGCTGTCTGGCCGCAAGCTCTAAAGGGGGGAGCCCGGACAGGATCGTCGCCGCCGCGTGTGAGACAGTGCGGTACGCCCGTGACACTCTTAGGGCTACCGGGCGCTGCACTCGGCGTAGTATCGCCTTGATGCGCCCGAAGCCCTCCGCCTCTGGGACCCACACCGGGGCCCCGTAGAGTGCCACGGCTTCCACCGTCGCGGCGTAGAGCCGGCGAGCACGACCACTCGCCCTTCCCAGGTTCGGCATGAGCCTCGCGAGGCTATTCGCCACGCCAAGGACCCTGGGAGCCAGGCGAGCAAAGTGCCCGCCAAAGCTCCAGGTGCCGTCCAACCAGAGGCCCAGAAGTTTCATCTGGGCCCCCACGGGGATACGGGTTCCCTCTACCGTTATGTGGGCCGCGGGTGGCCTTGTCCCCCTGAAGCAGCGGCGGTCATAGAAGAAGACCGCCTGTGTCTTCTCGGGAGCCACCCTTAGGCCCACCCTCCTCATTGCGGCCACCACGCAGGCCACCGCGACGTCGGCCTTGCGTCGGGCCTCATCCCAGTCGCCGCCCTCGACCCCCAGGAAGGTGTCGTCGGCAAAACCGCTCAACCAACACCCCGCGGGCAGGGCGACGCGCAGGACGGCATCATACGCCAGGTTCCACAGCAGGGGGCCGAGCACCGACCCCTGTGGAACCCCCCGCACGATGATCCTCACCCTCAGCGTTCCATCTTGGCCTATATAGGCCAATCTCCTGTCCCGGAGATAGCCGTGAACCACGGCCGTGAGGTAAGGGGGGACACGGTGACGCTCGAGCGCCCCCCTTATTACCCTCCAGGGCAGGGTGTTGAAGGCGTTCGCTACGTCAAACGAGACGCCCAACAACACCCCGCCATCCTCCGCCGCGGCCTCCGAGAGGGCCCGGATGCGCTCAATGGCATCCACTGTGGACCTGCCCTCTCGGAAGCCGTACTGGTCCGGCGACAAGTCCGGACCAGTCCGGGACAGGTGCCGGACGAGGCGGTCGGAAATAATGCGCTCAAAGAGCTTGCCCACCTCGTCCAGCAGACAGATCGGTCTATACGCCGAGGGTGAGTCGGCGGGTCGTCCTGCTTTCGGGATGAGGACCAACCTGGCCAACTTCCAATCCCGGGGGAACCGGCCCTCCCTGAGGCACCGAGTGTACAATGCGCACAGGTGTTCCGCCAGTTCCCCCACGGCCAAGGACCATGCCCTCCCTGGGACTCCGTCGGGCCCCGGAGCCTTGCCCGCCTTGAGGCGCTTGGCTGCCTTCGCCAGCTCCTCAGTCTGGACCCCGAGCTCCTCATCCCATTCCACGTCGGGTGGGACGGGGTTCCCGTCGCTCCTCTCTTCCGGATCGTCCGGAAAGAGGGCCCCAACCACCTCGTCGAGGAACTCCGGGTCCAGGGTCTCCGTCGCTGGGGGCGCCCAGGTTCTGAGTTTGTTCAGAACCATCAGATAGGGGCGCCCCCACGGATCCCCGTCCAAAGCCTGCAAGAGCTCGCCCCAAGCACGGTCCTTGGCCGCTTTAATGGCCCGGGAGAGGGCCCGTCTGGCGGAACGGTAGCCCTCTCCGGCCTCCTCGAGTCTGTGCGGGTCCCGACTCCTTCGGGCCCGCAACCAGACTCGCCTAGCGTGGACGGAGGAGCGCCGTAGCTCGGCAATCTCCTCCGTCCACCAGTACGCCGCTCGACGCGGACGAGGCCTGGATCGGGGCATTCCCGCGTCACACGCGGTGGCCATCACTTCCCCGATCCACCTGGCTGCCTCGTCCACGTCCTCGAAGGCGTCTGGTGAGGCGCCCTCGTCCCACATCGAGGCCTGGACCGCGGCCCCGAACATGTCCGGGTCCAGCCTCTTTAATGCCCACCTCGGAAATCTGCGCGCCGCCTCCCGGCGGCGGGCCAGTACCACCGGGGAGGTGACCGAGAGGCTCATCTCTATATAGAGATGGTCCGATAAGGTTTCCACCTCCTCGGCCACCCTCCATCCCGTGATGCGGCGCGCGGCGGGGGGGCTTGCCCACGTAATGTCCACAATGGAGCCCCCCCGATGCCGCACGCAGGTCTGGACGGACCCCGCATTAAGCGCGCAGAGTCCGAGGCCCGCCGCCCATCTCTCGAGGATTCTTCCCTTGGCGTTAGTGACCGGGGACCCCCACAACGCCGACTTGGCGTTGAAGTCGCCGGCCACCAAGACCGGTGCGGGAAGAATCCTCGACACGCAGCTCCAGAGGCTGTCGAGGGACGCCTCGTATTGGGCAGCGCTCACGCTGGGGGATATGTACACCCCCACGACCGTGACGCTGCCCCATTTGACGGAGACAAACCCATCGCCCGCCTCGAGACGAGTGCAGGCGACGGGGGTCTCCGTCCTCCGCCACGTAATCGCTACGGAGCCGCGCCGGTCGACCGCCCAGCACGGATGGTCCAGCGGCACGCGGTACGGCTCCGCAGCCACACCCAGGCCACTGCCGCGCTCCGCCATCGTGTGCAGAAACACGTCCTGAGCGGCGCTGCAGTGGTTCAGATTGGCTTGGAGGAGCCTCTGGGCCATTACATGTATCCTGGCCCGAGGTTCTCCTCCTCCTGCGCAGCCTCCAGCCTGCTTTGGTCAGGCTGCGTCCTCGCGACCGAGGACTTTTCGCTCGCGTCCTGCGCGGCAGGCGTCGCTTCCGTAGGCGGCGGCAAGGCCTCCGGGGTGTTTTTCCTCTTCCTCTGGGGGAGTGGCTGCCGCTCATCGCTGCTGCTGCCATCCCCCAACCGCCCCGCCGTCGTTGTTGCCCTTTTTTGGGGCAACTTGAAGGTCACCGTCTCCACGCTTGTGACGGTCGGGAAACGTTTGGGGGGGGCTCAACCTCCACCTCCATCACTTCCTCCCCCGTGGCCCCCCTTCGGGAGGGTGGTGGTCTCGGCGCGGTGGCACTCTTGCCGGGCTTGGCCTTACGCTTGGCCGAGCCACAGGCCCCACTTCCCGCCCTGTGTCCGGATGGCCTTCCAAGATCGGCGCATACCGGACAACAGGGCGCCACCCCGCAATCCCGGGCTCTGTGGCCCTCTGCGCCGCACCGATAGCAGCGGGAGCTACGGTCCGTGGCGCTGGCGCAGCTCGCCCTTACGTGGCCGCCCTTCAGGCACCTGAAGCACTGGAGGGGGCGTGCCTCTAGAGACCGCACCCTAACCACGAACCATCCTACACGGAGCTTGGCGCCCCCGCCGCTGACGGTATTGGCCGCCGTCAGGGGGCACCTTACCCAGGCCGTCCCGAGGCCGTTCGGCCCCCTTCTCACCGGCCCGACCTGCACCTGGGCCGGTAGACAGCCGCCAGCCTCGGCCACCGCAGCCGCCAGCTCCTCCGCTGTCACGGAGTCCTCAATGTCCAGGACCCGGATTTCTCCCGTTTTCACGGGCCTGGACACCTTCACTCCCGCACGTCCGGCGAACAGCGCCGCCATGCGACCGGCGAGCGCGTCCGCCTTGGCGGCACCCTCCGCTCCAGGAACCTCAATCAAGAGGGCCCCGGTTTGCGCCCTCTTCGGTTTGAGGCCGCCCTCAATACCCAGCTCTCTGAGGGAGATGCTACGTCGAGCCTCTCTCATGAGCTCTTCGTAGCCCCCCTCAGCGCTGGTGAGGGTTACCGCCGCGGTGCGTGGCAGCTTCTTCCTGCCGGCCTTGGCCTGCTTGTTGGCGGCGCCGGCCTGTGCCACCTTCTTCGTGACGCTCTGCCGGATGGGGGCCCTGTTGCCCCCGGCAGTCCCGTTTGTCGCAGCCGGCGCCTGCCTCCGGCCCACCCTCCCCCTCCTCACCACCGCTGTCCAGGAGTCGGGCTCAGCGGTGGTGCTCGTGAAGGGGTTTGGGCCAGCTCTGTTTGGTTGCGCCCGCACTGGAGGGCTAGGGCCGATGGTGGTCGCCAGTTTTCCAGTCCCGCCGCCGGTGACGGTGGCGACGGCGGTTCCTCCCCTCTTGGTTGTAGCCGCTACTGGCTTGGCCTTCTTCTTCGCCTTTCTCCTTTTGGTGGGGGCTTCCGCCTCCCTGGCCTTTGCCTCCGCCCCGGTAGCCTCTTGCCTCGGAGGGGGAAGCGTCGCGCCGAACCTCCCACCTATCGGGCCCAGTTTACCCGGGACCGCGTGCCCCATTCTCTCCATCATCTCGGAGAGCATCACCCTCATCTGATTGGTGACCTTGAGGGTGATCCTCTCCTCGATGGATCGTTCGCTGGACGACTCCCGCATCGGTGAGACCGCTTTGTCCAGCAGGACCGGTTTCTTCCCTCCCAGAGAGGGCCTGTATGCCGGCGGCATACCTTCCCTCTGGATGGCGGTTAGCACCTCCAGCCTCGTAGTGGTCTCCTCCACCGTGGTTTCCTCCTCGGAAGAGGAGTCGTCCGGGATGGGCACGGATTTCCCCTTTCTCCCGCGCACCCCCACCGCGGTCAAGCCAGGGCGGGTGTTTAGCAGGATCGAGGGTGACTCAACATCCACGTGTCCGGGAGCGCCGGACGCCCTCCACCATCTCTTGTAGCCTGCGATTGTCTTCTCTTAGAGCAGCCACCTGCTCTCTGAGCTCCTCCAGCTCGACATCTCTGGCTATATCCGTCGCCTTGCCCATCCTCTGGACCATTTGGGTAACGGCTGCCGTAATGGTCGCGGCAGCACTATTCAAGTGACCTTTGTCTATACCTCTCAGGCTAGCCGCCGTGGTACAGACATTGTCAATGGTCCTGACTTCATCGAGGATCCTCACAGTGAGGTCGGCCGTAGGTGCCATCCTCAACTCCTCCATCATCTCCCGCTCCTTGACCTTCCGGTTTCTGGAGAGGGAGGGAGCCACCGTGGGGTCCGACAGCTCCCTAATCCTTCTCTCCTCTTCCTCCTTCTCTTTTCTGGCTAGGCGGGCCTTCTTCGCCTCCCACTCTCCCGTGGTTATTGGCCTCCCCCTCTTGTTGGGAGTGTCCTTAGTCCACGGCTTGCCGTCCTCCGGGTTCTCGTAGACCGAGGTGTCCGACACGTTCGAGTCATCGGACACCCGCGAGCAGGTCGACACGGACCTGGTCCTGGTGGACTCCGGGTTGGCGTAGTCCAATGCCTCGCCCACCGTCCTCAGGAGGTGGTCCATCCTCTCGACGCTGACCCGGGGAACGGGAGCAGCGAAGACCGGGTTCTTGCTTCTGTCCGGACCAGAGAAGCCCCCCGGCGACGCGGGGACGCTACCTACCCGCAGATTCGGGGCGCTCCTCCCCCTTACGCTTTTCGGCCCTCCCGCCGTCGGCTTGACGGTCCTGGAGGACCTTTCCCTGCTTGCCTTCTTCTTGGAGGCGTCAGGAGAGTTTGCTCTCCCCGTCTGCTTCGCCGTCCCGGGGGACTTCTCTTTGCTCACCTCCTTGGAGGTGACTTTGGAGGTACTAGCGGAGTTTGCGCTCCCCGTCTCCACCATCTCGACGTCGTCAGAGCTGCCCTCACCCTTCGCTTGGGGCTGGGAAACCCCGGACTTCCTTTCGACATTTTTCAATACTCGTTTCTTTGTAGTGGGCATTTTCATATTTGATTTTTCCCCTCCTGATCTACGTCAATGTACCTGTGTGTGAGTGTGTGTGCGTGTGTACACGGGCCCGCAAAGCCCCATACCGGGGGATCCGGGGAACCCAGGAGCGTCGAGCGCGCGAAGGACAGTGGCCTCGGCGGTAGCCCCCGCGAGGACGAGCACGGTCCCATCCGGTCACCAACCGGCAGTACTCGCCCCCGCGAGATTATTCGCCCGCTGGTGGGGCAGCCAGGTCATGCTGGTCAGGCCGACCTGGGCCCCTGTACTATCGGGCGCCCAGGGAAATGTCGACAAAACCCTGTTTTACCGCTGTACCCTCTGCCACGACGCGCGCACGACAACCCAAGCCCCCGGAGGCCCCCCGGCGGAAGCCCGCGGACCCGATTGTGAGTGTAGTGTGTAGTGTGTGAGTGTGTGTGAATGGTTTGATTTCGGGGTTTTCCTTCCCCTAGGCCGGTTGCTAAAAAGCTATCGAGCCCGGCCTGCCCGCCCCTCTCTGCTGCCTAGGCAGCCGAACCATCCGGACCACAAAATGGCCCGGGCGGTCCATCATCCCAGGCCGCCTGGCCCCGACCTCGGAATACGTCCGAGCGGCCCAGACGACCCTCCACCCCTCACGGACCGTGGGACCACGTCCCCGGTGTGCAGCCGTGAGTGTGGGTTCCTCCCCGCCCCTGGTCACGGACCGCGTCCGAGACCCGGGGCAAGAAGTGTAATCCCGCTCTCTTCCCCTGCCGGAGCACCGGCGTGCAATGGGTCCGAAGAGCGGGATCTTCCCCTCCCTCTCAGCGGGACGGCATCCCTGCCCGCTTCAAGACGGGGGTACCCCCCACCCCAAACCCCACCCCGTGGCACGGTGGGAGGAGCAAGCTCCCCCCTAACGGCCCCGGCCGGCCGGGCGTTTGTAGTCGGGGTCGCCATCCCCTACCGGCGATTGGAGCTGGATAACTGAAGTCATGCAGACTCCTAAGCGAGGTCGCCGGGCCCCGGTTTTCTGTCTGGGTTTTCCTTCCCATAGGTCAGTTGGGAGAGCCGCGGCTATCCCTCACGGCCCCGACCGGCCGGGCGATTTTTATAGAGGCCGCCTACCTCGCGGGCCCCAGTGACGTAATGTCTCTGGCGCCCCCCGGGCCCTCACCGCGTGAGGGGTTCCGGTACTGATGAGCTCGGGACCCCGGGCGCGCTACTGCCCGTATCTATGAAGCCGCAAGCGGACCCATAGACCCCTGGGGGGACGACTTTCCCCGTGGAAGGTCGTGCGCAGCACCCGGAGGATGACGGGATCGTTACCGGAGGACTCCGGTAGGCTCCCTGAGATGTTCCAACCTGTTTGGTTTCGCGGAATACTACGCGCAGTCACCTGGGTGCGCGTTCACCGGGTGATGACGGGATCGACACCGGAGTGTTCGCTGGACTCCCTTGGTGGTGTGGGATCGATCTCTTCCCGAAGAATGTTGTGCGTAGGTAGGTGGATGCGCACTCATCCGCCATGGACGGGATGGTCATCCTGGTGTCCTCGGATCTCCCCTCGACACAGCCATGAAGGCCGTTCTCGTGGAAGATGTTGCGCACGTACTTGTGTGCGCGTTGACCTGGTCGCTATGGTGTTACCATGGGCGTGCTCCATGAGTGCCATGGGACACCCTCCGCATGTGTCCGGCTTCGGGACACTCTCGCACAAGGATCTGGGTGCGCGCCATTCAATCATGGCGCACGTTACGCAATATCAATTATTATCGAATGCTCATTGTTATGTCGCTTAATATTAACTAAGGAAGCAATTAAGATTATCATAGAATCCTAATAAACAATATTTATTTATTTTTATCTGACAGGATTCCATTAAGTGTCATCGCACATCTTGCTCGTTAACATATATTCTATCCTGCAATATCCGCAGATCTTTAATCGAAAGAAAATACATCGCGTGTGAACATAATATGTAAATAAACCTTATTATATATATATGTTGCGCAAACCAATCATAAAATAAATCAATTTATTCGCGACAACTTACTTTTAATCAAAATAAACATAAACATGGCTTAAGGCCTATTCACATACACGCAAAATGAACATACTAAACCTAAGTGCGACGATGCGCACGAATGTCTTTATTGACCGTCTAGAGTGACGGGGTTGGCATCACCTGCTTGGTCTGCCGGTTGGTCCATACACGAGGTTGGCTGCCCCCTAACCTCGTCAGACGGCCCCTCCATACGGATCAGGCACACCAATGGGCTTGTCACGGGGTCGGTGCGCGCCACTTTGGGCCCGGATGGTGTGATCGGCCTCTCCGCTGATGACCTGCGATGCCCTGTAGACGAGGTCGAGGCTGCCGACGGTCGCTCGGCGGCTGTCGGTTGCAACAGTATCACCGGCGAGGTATTCGCGAGGATAACGACATCCTTTGGCAGCATGATATTTTTGACATTTTCAATCTGAGAAAATTGTTTGGAGAAGATTACGAACAGGAGGAGGAAGAATGCTGGTAGTGAATGTACATTTGAATTTGCTATATAAAAATAATAAAAAAAATGTAATTTTGTATACTATTACAAAAAGTTTTCAACATTTGTATAATAATTTCTTTGTTCTTTTGCTAATCTTCCGTTTACCGCTTTCTCTACTCCAAATTATTCGAATTGTGCTCCAATGTTGTTCTTTTGATATAAAATAATTCAAAAAAATAAAAAATTAAACACCGTGCGCTCTTATTTTATTAACAAAAGATTAATAAAAATTATTCCAAAGATATCTCAAGAATATTTGCAAGAATGATAGATAACCCGAACTGGAGGGGTAGGTAAGGTGATTTGAAATATGAGAGTACGCGATAAGATATGAGTGGAAGAGAGTAGGTAGTTTATGAGAGTTCCAAACATTCTGTGGGCGAGGGGTAAGCGGGGCAGGGGAGTTCCATGTAGTACCTAGAGGGACTCATAGATGGCGTTCGCGACCAAGATCACGGTCGATAATATCGATCGAGGTCACGCGATCTCTTTTACCATCTAAACTAGTCACGTGGTCTTTTTTTACCATCCGAATTAGTCCGATGGTACATACGATTGCTAACTGTACGTAGATAACATACCGAACAAGATTTAATAAGTTGTTTATCCATTATACATATCGACCGCGATGTTAGTCGCAAGCGTGCCCTATGAGGTGTTCTCTATGCCCGGTGGTGGGGGGTGTGGGGCCCGTGGGGCAAGATCCCGGAGGGGGATCGTGCAATTGCGTTGATAGGTCCGCGTTGGAGAGGGAGGGGGAGGGGGAATTTAGGCGCGCTTGTCGGGACATAGTGTAATATTTAAAATAACCTAAGGGTGATCAGCTATAATTTATGACATCGACAATAAATTATCGTGACGTCGGTTTGTCTTTTTTTCTTTTCCTTTTTCTGTGGAGATCCCTTTGTCGAGGGCTTCGTGTTCGAACATGTTTTACGACGCCCATTTTTGAGTTGTAAGGTCACGTACTACGTTTCTTTCTCTCGCTCGACTCATTTCCCTTCGCGTTCTCGAACTTTCCTCCTCCTCCTCGGTATTTTAATATTTTAATATTTTAAATAATTTAATCATTTTATTAGTTCCTTAAATTTATAGTTTAAGAAAGAGACATTACCGCAACGCATAATTTAAACAAGGAATAGAGGAGAAGAAGGTGGAAGGAGAAAATGATTTAAAATTGTTTACCGTGTTATTGTACATTTATTTATTCATTAACCTACTACATTATATCCCCATTTAAACAAGGGATTATGTCACTCACATACATCAATAGGTCTCTCCCTCAAGGAATCATACAAAATTTGATCTATAGCATACACTATTAATTCACATTCTAAAATTGAATATTTATTACAAACGCCGCGCAAGATTTTAGCGGCGTCATTTTTTTCGGTAATACGATCTCTTACTAAGATACTTGCACATTTTCTACATTTCGCATCTACCTCTTTTGCTTGCGGTGCTAGCTCGACGTATACATTATCGAGACACTGTTCGAGCTCAAATAGAAACAGTACGGTTGACGGCTTCATGTACAAGCATGTGTCGCGTAACGTAAGTTTCACATTATTTTCACCGCGCATTTTAACGAGTTCCATTTGTAGTTCTCGTATAGACAGCGATGAAAATGTGGTTGACTCTATAAGTTTTTCGATGTCCGTGCGTTTTTCCATGATCATTGTCCATGTTCCATAGGGCATCGCGATTCGGTTTCCTCGATTGCCGCCAAGCATCAATTCCACAAAAGAACTGTGTGGAGGTCTCACGCTGATCCCAATTTCCAAATACTTATAAGCAGTTGGTGTCAATGCGAATCGTAGAAAACTGTAGAAAAAGAATAAAATAGATAAATGATTTATGGAAAAATAGGTTTTGGAAAAATATATGCAAAGTAATACTTACGTATCACGCTGGTTCGATGGAGTTTCACAAGGAATCGGCACGTAATAATTCATACTTGTGCTGCTTCCCACAGAGGAGTACATCGCTGTTGGTTACAAGATTCGAACTGCTTCCACACGGGTGACTGATGCAAGACTGAACATGTAAGGATCGCGTATGACTCATTATAAGGGAAGGGAAGGGAAGGGATTATTCCCCTTCCTTCAGCATTTCAAGCACCAATGTCAGCGCTGCTTACGTAGAAGTTATTAAAAAAATTCTATAAGAAATGGAAAAAAGTTAACGTTAAAAGAAACGCAAAGAAAGCCAACGCATCTTTCAAACATTTGTTAGCCACTAATAACTAATGGGGAAAAGGAAAAGGAAATAAAACATTGTAAAGTTTATATAATTTATTTATCTATTTATTTTTTAAAAAATTTCAACTTTCTGGCGTGACCACCAGTTAAATAATTTTAATACATTTTGTAATGCGCAATTCTTAACATGGTTTCCACATCGCATAGTATTAGTATCATCTAGATTATTTAAAGATTCGATATCTTTATAATCCGCATCCAGAGTCTCGACGATTAGGTTTTTTCTCGCATAATTTTCAAGCAGATCCACCAACCATTCTAGTTTCTGACATCCCTTGACGTACACCAGAGTCGGTGGCGTCTCGTCGTCATCGTCATCCTCTTCTGTACCAAGCACGGCCGATGTAATTATGCGTTCAGCCATGCTGTACGGTACGTTTCCGTCTTCCCATTGTAATCCATGGTGATTTCTAATCAACCAGGAAGCACACGACTTGTCGGATTTTGTGAGGAGACTCCACGGCATGGGGTGTGTAAAAATGTAATGCGCCAGAACGACCCCCTTTCGCAACACCGCCACCTCCTTCACGACAAATTTCATTCCGACGGTGAATCCTTGCAGATCGACAAACGTTGGCACGATCATGATGCAACGAAGGAGCGATCTGTACTGTACCTTATCGCGATGCATCTTCCTCTCTTATATCGGAATATTTGCAGATAATGCAATTTACGTGATCTTGCGCACTACGTTCGACAACGGGCTGTATTCGATTATGCGATCATGCAAAATGAGGCAATAGGCGGTAGTACTCGCGGGTACATTCTCTTTGCAGTCAAATTCTATTCGCACATCCACGGTGGCGCTCTTGACGGACTCGTTCTGTCGCGAGCAATCAATGACCACAAAAGGTCCATGCGTCAGGAATGTGACCACGGTGCACAACGTTTCGTAACAGTCGATTCCGTAATAAGCTTTACGGAAACGTGCATACATATTAAAAAGGATGGCGTATCGTTTTTTGTCAATGTCTAGATTCATATCGTCGTATGGATACAATTCAGAGTTTAGATAAAGTTTCACGTTGGTCAAGTTACAGTGGTCGAATCGACTAGCATCTCGAGACATAACATTCTTTCGGCCAGTTTGGAGAGCAAAGATGACATATCGCGGTTTTTCTAGCTGAGTCGCAGTTTTGACGGCCTATGAATGCTTCGTTGTGCTCTGCAGCAGGGGATACTCGTACAGATCCCAAGAACGGAAACTTATACTCAGATAACGCCCGTTTTCCAAGGCGCGCAGCATCGATAGCTTGTTGACCTCGTTTAACGTAACATGAGGCATTCGCCACTGTACTTTAAACAATTCGACTTCCGGCTCCGTCGTCGGATTTCCCACAATGGTATTATTGTCGCTACGCGCTCGTATCAAAATTAATTCGTGACGAGCGTTAACAACCACGCGTTTGTAATCTTCGCAAAAGCCCAGCAACATCTTGAGCGGTACGCAAAAGTTGAAATATCCTTCCGGTATGTTTGATGCAATGTCCCATCCAGCGTTCCGCATGATCGAAGCATTGTCGTACGTTAGCGATACATAGTTCTTGATAGTACTGGTTATTCCAACGTTTCTGCTGCGATCAATCTCCACACCGTTGAGTTCATATCGAATTTCATCAAACATGAACGCCACACAATTATTTACAAACGTTGCCTGCGACTTGTCGTTCCTTTTCTTTATCCTCAATATTTCTTCAACGTAGAGAAAACTTTCACACGGCAACGTATACAGATCTTGCTGTTGCATGGGTATTCGTATCTCGTCGCTATGCTCAAACGTTGTGTTGGCGTACGGGTTGTACGTGTGAGTCTCGATCTTGACGATGCGATCGTCAAAGACCGGCTCGCCTCCGACCTTAAGGATATCGATCATGTTTTCTCAGATATTTCGCACCGCGAATCCCAAAGATTGCAAAAATTCAACGTTCGATGCTCTTAACTTCTTCTTCGTGTTTTTAGCGCAGCCTGACAACGATAATGATGGTGATGGTGATGATTGAATGATATCGTTGGTCACTACCGTAGTGTAGATAGTCTTATCTCTTGCGTGCTCTGAGTCGTTCAATACAAGCATCTCATATGTCGCGCACACTCACACGCGCGTTATCGCTGCTGCCGTCGTACGTGTAATCTCACGGTGATCTCCTCTCCTTGAAAATCAAGCAATTGTCCGTCTTGATCCACGACGCGTATCGTTAGCTCCGTAATGCTCCGCGCGATGATCGGTAGATAAATGATCTGCGCCGGCGTTTCCGATATCTTATATCCTGGTGGCACGTTCGGAGAAAATTCATGTATCGTATGAACACGTTTACCGTTGCTGTACGTACCCGCGGTCACGTTACACTCTATGCGGATTATGTTTATGTTAATGATATTAATCGGTTGATCGGATTGATGCCATTTTCCCGGTGGCAATATACGCTCCGGCGAGAATCCCAGCAACGATCCAATGTTGTTGGGCTTGCTAAAGTTTACTCTGAAAGCGCAATTGATCTCGCTCTTCATCGTGTTGTAATTAGCACGGAGCACCATCGGGTATTTTACAGTCTCGTCTTCGTCCTCGTAATCGTCCTCGTCCTCGTTGCCGTTTGCGCGAATTTCACTTCTGACGGTCCCCTCTCGCGTGATATCCGCGACCGATGTATGATTATCGCGATTGTTGGAACGACCTACGCGTCGGCCGCGTTGCGGGCGTTTCCGTAAAATTGCGCGTTTCAAAAACTGGTGTATGGCTCGTATCTCGTACGATCCCTCGGGAATTGTAATTTCCGTGTCATCCTCGTCAAAATAGAATTTATTATTCGAGGAATTTACGTTCGGTATCGTGTGATAAGTTTCAAAAACTGTTAGACCGAGCTCGTAGTCGCCGTCGCTCAAATCTACGGCGGGAAAGTAGTGCACCGCGAGGATGCTGCTCTTCCCGGTCAGCGTGAATGTCATAGACATGTCGGGAAAACCGTTCGACTAACACTGAGTCTCCGCGGGCACCGTCAGCTTTTAAATTCGCGCTGATTCATCGATCGTCTGGAGAAATCGTAGACACAATTGTCCGCAGATGTTCTGATCATAAGTTTGAAAGGGCGTGTGATTGTACTCAATCTTTGTCACGCTCGGTTCGAAATATCGCACCAACTCCTTCGACGGTCGAAGATTACCGAAACTGTCGAAATACATCACGCGGTTTCCCCTCTTTGCATACGCCACCCAATGAGTACCGGGACCAGCTGCATCGTCCAAATTTACAATACCGCTCTCGTTTCGTCGTATGCCGTCGATCGGTAACGAGTCACGCATGAAGACACCTCTAAAATACGGAATGCGCATACGCTTTGCCAGTTGTTGCAGTTGTACGTTGGTAGTTGCACCCGTGGGCATATTTAACGGCTCTTTGACGTTTTTTTTTCCTTTCTTCTTCTTTGATGTCACTCCCTGCCCGCGTTTGTATGGAGCGAGATAAAGTCCACGACCTTCCATGGCACGATTGTGACGTCGCATCTCTTCTAACTGACGCAACGCGGCTTTGTTATCGTTCACGGCTTTTGCCACTCCCGCCGCCCCGCCGGCCAGAGAACCGAGAACTCCCAGCAACGGTAGAATCGGTAATACACCTCCTCGTTTCGATGCTGTAAGTATCCGTTTTTTCGATGCTCTCTTCTTCTTCTTCTTCTTCACGGTTTCAAACCCATTCCTAACTTTTGCTTGACATTCATGGTTGCCCAGACGGCTGTAGCGGCAGCTCTCTCTCCGAGAGCGGAATCTTTCGCGATGACACGTTCTAGGGCTCTCTTGGCGAGTATCTTGTCCGCCGCGTGTCTGTCGATGAGATCGTTGCTACGCGAATACGCTATATCGTGTTCGCGACACGCCGCGTCTAATGGATTAATACCTTGATCACCTCTGGCTAATCGTTCTTCCAGCCGAGTGCCCGGACCGCAAAACTGATAGCCTGGAATATGCAATTCGATTAGAAGTACGTTTATCGCGCGGTTTAACAGGCCTCCGCCTGTTTTCGTTGGCATTCGTAGCAATTCTTTATCAATGGTGCGGGACCGTCGATGTGCGATGGTGCCTTCCACGGTTGATTGTAATGTTTGTAACAGCGACGATAGGTATGAACCTCCAAATCCGCCTTTATATGTTCCGGAAGCTTGTCCCAGACGTAATGAATGTGATCACCGCAAATTTGCAACAGAACAGCTTTGGGCACAAATTGCAACTGTTCGGCGCTCAAATCGCAAATATCGGATGGTCTTGATAACAGGACGAACATCTTTGCTACTGAGCGACTCGCGGTTCCGCGCACCTATAAATAGGCGCTTGATTCAACCCTCCAGTCGGCAGTGTAAAAATGAAATTTGTGCAACAACCGTTGGCGATACGCGTGACGAATTACGACGACAGATCACGGTCGATGGGGGGCAATGCAGAAAAGCGTAGGCACGGTACGGTGCTACCGACTACTATACGCGCGATTATTTGCGGTCCCTCGAATTGCGGTAAAACCAACGTTCTGATAAGCTTGTTGGAAAGTCCGCACGGTGTACGTTTCGAAAACGAGTACGTGTACTCAAAGTCGCTACGGCAGCCGAAATATCGATATCTAGAAAATTTATTAACATCGATCGATGGAATCGGCTACTTCACGTTCTCCAACAACAGTGACGCCATTCCGCCGAGCGATGCGTGTCCAAACTCGATCTTCGTCTTCGATGACGTGGCATGCGACAAGCAAAACGCGGTGAGAGAGTACTTTTCAATGGGCAGGCATTCGAGCGTTGACTGCTTTTATCTCTGTCAGACCTACGCGAGAATACCCAAACATTTGATACGCGACAACGCGAACCTGTTGATCCTATTCAAACAAGATGGTACCAATCTGAAACACGTGTACAACGATCACGTGAATACCGACATGTCGTACGATGAATTTTGCGCGTTGTGTCGTGAATGTTGGCAGCACGATTACGGATTTGTAGTGATAGACAAGGACAGCTCGCTTAACAATGGTCGATACAGAAAAGGATTTAACGTGTTCGCGATACCGCAAAAGCGGTCAGTCGTTGTCGGTACCTCGTCGAGGTAAAACATTGTAGAGAGATCAATAGTTTGCTTTTTTTTCCGCGATAACCACGATCGACATGAGTGATGATATTCGTAAGCGCGAGAAGATTGCGAAAGAGATTGCGAAAACGAGCAAATCGATTCGCAAGAAACTTCGCGAGTTGAAGACCGGTAAGATCGAGAAGGACAATGAGTTGGACACGCACTTTAAGCCTCTCATCGGGCCACTGCGAAAGATCGCCGAGAACTCGAGCGCGGTGAAGAAAGAGGAGCCGGAGAGCGTCGCCGAGATCGACACGTTTTTCGAAGATGTGACGCCGAAAAAGAAGAAACAATTATATTTCTCGTCGGATCCGACGCCGCGTAAATCTAGTCAATCGAAAGCTCCACTGGATGTACCACCGATAACCTCTACACCGATAACCTCATCTCCACCGATATTATCTCCACCATACGTAACGGCGAGAAAAGTGCAACCTACAATAAAGTTCGAATTACCCGAAAACGCGCCTGTTTTTGAACTCACGGACGACTCGGAGCTCGCGACGTCCATTCGAAAGGAGTTGGAAACGCCGGAGGGTCGAGAAACGTTGCATAATACCTTGGGCCCATTAGGTCAAGAGTACATCGGGGCTCTTATGAGCGCCAAACCAAAGAGCGATATAGATACCGTGTACGGCGTTTATCTCGGCAACGATGGAATGATGCTCGGCAATAAACGTTTCAAGGTGGACAGCATGGATAACATATATATCGGCGACGTACATTACATTGGCACACCCGGTATTTACGAGTTGATTTTTAAAAACAAGCCTGATAAAAACATTTACACGGAGGAGGATATGCAAAAGTACAAGAATATCCTGTTTGAGACGAGCACTCATAGATTCAATCACGATCCTCTCGGGCGAGTAAAGTCCCACAGGGGGGACAAGTACACGAAGATAATCCAGAAGTTGATACCACCTGCATCCATGAAGAAACGATCCGGAAAGGGATTAATCGCGCCTCGCGCGATGACGCTGACCGACAATAAGATCGATTACGTGCACTGGGACGATCCCAACGAGCTGGTGGATCGTCTACGATTGCTCGACGCTTCGCGCCACGCTGGCAACAATGCCCACGACAACGAGATCATGTCGATCATCGAGGAACTTCGCGAAGCCGGTCTTATTATAAATTGAATCGCGCGGCAGCGAGCTGTTCAATCAACGTTGAAATGCCGATCAACAAATTTGGGGTATTCGAGCAGATCAGAGACGTGCCGAACGCCGTTTCGCACCATCAGTCGAGCGGATTCGTGAGACATTACGTGCGCAATAACGCTCTATGTCTCATCGCTACGGATTTTGACGCAAAGTCGCGCAAGATTCGTGAAGTGGCGCAACCGGAGGCTGATACCGACGCCGTCAACAAACTATACGTGGATTATTACATTAAAAAGTTAAGCAATCAACTGAGAACGTCAGACGAGAAGCTGACTGCGTACGAGAAGGACGTGCATGCGTTACGGATTGCGATAAACGAGCTTCGGCATTCGATTACCGCTGAATCAGAAACGACAACGGACAACAATGGACAAACGGACCAAGATCGGCTACGAACCACTAACAAGCGGCAACGAACGACCAAAAACGGTTCAGGAACGGCTATCGGAGGGCTGCCGAGCGACTAAAGAACAGCTATCGAGCAGCTATCAAACGGCTCAAGAACGGCTATGAACGGCTGACGAATAGCTATAAACGGTCAGCGGATGACAAAGAACGGCTGTTGAAGGACAATAAACAAAAATAAACGGCTATTGAAAAAAGTTGGAGATATAAATCATAATTTCTTTGCACATATTATTATTATTACACGCTGACCAATCGTATCGCCAAAAACATGACATTGTCGAAATCCGATGGACGTAAAAATATCGAGAAGCATTGACTCGTCGAGGAACTGCATGCTCCGGCGAGAAGAAATTTTCCACGAAGACACGTGATAGTGCGAGGGTACGACGACCTGTGGCAGGCTGATATCGTCGAGATGCGTCCATACTCGCGTTTCAACAAAGGATACCACTATATACTTACCGTCATCGATGTGTTGAGCAAGTACGCGTGGGCCGTGCCACTCAAAAGTAAAGGCGGAAGCGAGACAGCCAACGCTATCGCTAAGATAATTCGAGACAGCAAGAAGTTCCCGAAAAACTTGCAAACCGATATGGGAAAGGAATTTTACAACGCCGACGTACAACGATTCATAAAGAAACACAATATCAATCATTATTCCACATATTCGGTGATGAAGGCATCGGTCGTCGAGCGATTCAATCGCACGTTAAAGAACGACATGTGGAAGATGTTTACGCTCAACGGAAATTACAAGTGGGTCGACTTGCTGCCGCGTTTCGTCACGGATTACAACGCGCGTAAGCATCGAACGATCGGTATGCGACCCGTCGAAGTTACTCCCGCGATCGCTGAAAAACTCCTGGGTACGGTGTACAGCGCGATAAAGATCGCGGGTCCGGCAAAGTTCAAAGCAGGCGACCCGGTACGCGTTAGCAAATACAAGACGATTTTCGAAAAGGGTTACACGCCGAATCGGACCACCGAGGTGTTTAAAATCGTTAAAGTGCAGCGTACTAATCCCGTAATCTATCTACTCGAGGACTATCGTGGAAAATCTATCGCTGGAGCGTTCTACGAGCACGAGTTGCATCGTGCGACTTACCCGGACGTGTATCTCGTGGAGAAAGTACTTCGCAGGAGGGGCGATAAAGTTTACGTGAAATGGCTGGGATTCGATGGATCGCACAACTCTTGGATACACAAGGACAATGTGGTTTAATTTTATACAAGCTGCATTTATTTTTTTTACTTTATAAAAATATGTACACAACATATGAGAAATATACGATATACATATAAGAAAATAATGAAACGACATCTTTATTATTATTATTATACGACATATACAGGGTGTCCCAAAATTCGTGACTCAAAATATTATAGCAAGAAAGTTCTCAAAAAATTAAGTAAAAAAGTTATTTGTAAATTTTTATTTCAAACAGTAGTTTTTGAGATATAAGGGTTTAAAGCTAGCCAATTACAGACTAGCTTTAGACGGACACCTGTCCATGAGTCGCGCGTGCGGTAGTACGAGGGTCGTTTGAAAAGTCCGTGCAAAAATAAAAACTACTTAATTTTTTGGGATAAACCTTTTTTATTTTTCAACATAGTCTCCTTTTGGGCTTATACACTTTGTCCAACGCTGCTCTAGTTTGTTGATCCCTTCCGAATAATAGGATTTGTCCAAGTCTGTAAAATAGCCATTCGTTTTTGCAATCACCTCCTCGTTTGAATAAAATCTTTTTCCCGCCAGCCATTTCTTCATATTGGGGAACAAATAATAGTCCGAGGGAGCCAAGTCTGGAGAATAGGGGGGATGTGAAACGAGTTGGAACCCTATTTCTATTAATTTTGCGGCCACAACTGCTGAGGCGTGAGCTGGTGCGTTGTCGTGATGGAAAAGAACTTTTTTGTGGGCCAATCGTGGACGTTTTTCTTGCAACTCGGTTTTCAAACGGTCCAATAACTATGAATAATATACACCTGTAATAGTTTTACCCTTTTCCAGATAGTCGATGAGGATTATTCCTTGCGAATCCCAAAAGACAGTCGCCATAACTTTCCCGGCCGAAGGAACGGTCTTCGCCTTTTTTGGTGCAAATTCCCCCTTGCCAACCCATTGTTTAGATTGTTCTTTGGTCTCAGGAGTGTAGTGATGTATCCATGTTTCATCCACAGTGGCGAAATTAATCAACACACGAAATTCTTTTTCGTCCATTTTTTGAAAATCACTCTCCTTCTAAGTAATACTACGGCCGATATTTCGAGCAATATTAGGATGTAATAAAATACTAAATATAAATTTTAATTTTTAATTATCAAGCCAACGTTTCGACCTTACTTGGTCATCCTCAGGGCATATTACATTTAATACTACATAAATAAAAATATAAAATTAAGAATAATAACTGGAGTTCACATTAAAAACATTGAAAAGTAAAGTCATCGTCGGTGAACAATTACGACACGCAGTAAAAACAAGGTCAAAGTCAAATTCAAATTAAAATTAAACATTGTCACGGGGCGCATAGTTACAATAAAAATGTTACCGATTACAATAAGTAACGCTCAAAGTCGCAATTGATGGAGATGCCGATTTGGTGCGACCCTCGCATTCCAACCAGTAGTCCTCTGTAGAATTTGGTTGTTTCATGATATCGGTCATGTTCGACGTCGGAAACCATCGATGTATGTCCCGATTAGGTGGAAGTGACCGATGTTGATTCAAGATCGTATTAACGCGACTGTCCTTAGTGGTAACTGTATGTCGGAATTCAGACAGTCGTAATCTATGTATTTTTTCTTAAAATATAAAGGATGGACTTACATAAGTGGTCGCGTTAACAAGTCTTGTGCTATGATGAGCATGGCTACACTTATATGTTTGTTGGAGCGAGGACGTACTGTCACTGAATGCGAGGTGTACATGGGATGGCTAATGCCGCAGAGTCAATGTTTATATTTATAGCTAGATAGCTCACTTAAAATGTCAAAGTAGGTCTCGTCTAGTAATTCAGTATCCTTGTTCAAGTTAATTCCATTGGTTTGTTCTTTAATATGGATCATCTCGGAAATGGTTCTTTTTTGATAATTGCATTCGTGGTCTAAAATTCGTGTTTCATCCCAATTAAACGAATGTTTGAGTGAAGTGATATGTTCCGAGACTACTGAATGTTTAGACGGGTCCACAGTGACATTATATTTATGTTCCCTCAGTCTAGTATTTAGTTGTCGTTTGGTCTGACCCACATAGGATGCATCACAATCATTGCAGAAAATTTTATATATCACGTTGTTAATTTTAATTTGAATTTGACTTTGACCTTGTTTTTACTGCGTGTCGTAATTGTTCACCGACGATGACTTTACTTTTCAATGTTTTTAATGTGAACTCCAGTTATTATTCTTAATTTTATATTTTTATTTATGTAGTATTAAATGTAATATGCCCTGAGGATGACCAAGTAAGGTCGAAACGTTGGCTTGATAATTAAAAATTAAAATTTATATTTAGTATTTTATTACATCCTAATATTGCTCGAAATATCGGCCGTAGTATTACTTAGCTTTTGCTTTAGACGAGCGATAATACTTTTATTTATTGTCACTCTCCTTCTTTGATTCAAACGAATGCCAAACACAAAGAAATAGACCGATCTGGCTGAAACTTGGTGTGTGTTCTTCCAAGAGATGCTACTAACTGAAAATAACCTCGATACGCACCAGTAGTGCCATCTCTCTGATTTTGCACGGACTTTTCAAACGACCCTCGTATTAGTGCCCGCGCACTTCAGCATGCACTGGCATGACGGGCGCAGTGGACAATAGATTGTGTGTGTTTTCCATACGTTACCGCGCGCGATTTCATGATATTGATTTCAAATTAATTATGTTAATAAATAAGCGTTACAAATAAGAAATCTTTAAATCATTAAAATTTTAACACTAATATTGTAGATTACAAAGAAACATTGGGATTACTACAATTCATATTAGTACAATAACATTAATATTAAGGAAATATTGAGTAAATAAGATTTATAATTAAGTATAAGTCGTAATCGCATACGCGCGCGAGCAATAGTTCTTTTTATAAGTGCTGAGAGAAATAATTTCATGCAAGTTATTACTTCTTTGCTATAATTTCTTTGATCGAACTTAGCGGTTTGGCGGAAAGCTCGGTACTAATGAGACGCAGGAGGACAGTCGGCACAAGCACAGATGATCTCTCGTTTGCTGAGGGCTTGTCCTCTTTTGATCGTTGTTAACATGCGGATCATGTGGTGACCTGAGTAAAGCGCAAGGCCTTGCGATCAAGCGAATTAAACTTACTAAATGATACTCGTCATTTCAGCAAATTTTGCAAATATTGTCTAAATTGTTTATTTCATTTATATGTGTCTTTTGCAATAATTATTTTTTTTCCCTAACAGTAATTACATTCTCGGTAAAAACCAAAAGGATAGTTTCGTTATCTCATTATTATTAACTTTGTACAACTGTCTTTAAATAAATAAATACGTCTATCCCATACATTACAAGAAAAGTAAATTATTGTATTTTTTCATTTTACTAAAATTAGAGCAATAAAAATTATTATACTTTTTTCTAATTTAATTAACAAATAAGAAATTATAACTCGTTAACTAATTTCTAGGAACAAATAATCTGTCTTATTTTAACACAAAAAAATGTAGATTTCTACAATTATTATAATAGATGCTCGAAATTTCTGCCACCTGCTTTGATACAGGCCGTAGCTCTTATAATAATATTATTACGGATGCGTTGTAACATCGCTGCATCGATATTTATTATGTTTGCGTGAATTCTTGCAATTACTTCTTCTGGATTACGCGGTTCGGTGATATATGTAACATCTTTCATATATCCCCACAGGAAAAAATCAACCGGGGTTAAATCGGGAGATCTATGCAAATAGTAACGAGAACATTATTTTTTGCTATATTGAACGTACAATTTATTTCAATGCATTACCTTGCGGGCCATCTTATAGGACCGTATCGTCCTAACCAACGGTTTGGAAAGCTCTGATTCAAAATATCTCGTACTCTTCTCGTGCTATGTGCAGGACATCCATCTTGCATGAACCACATCCTTTGACGGATATGTAGTGGTACTTCTTCCAGTAATTCTGGTAAAACATTTTGTAAAAATAATGCATAATTTTGACCCTGCAACATATTTACATAAAAGTTACTTTGTAACATATTTGAAGGTAACATCTCACATATTTCACTTACATTGAGATAATCCGGAAACAAATACGGTCCCACGATCTTTTCGCCTACGATTCCTGCCCAAATGTTTACCTTCCAGCGGTGTTGATATGCGCGATTCTGTATTTCATATGGATTTTTATCAGACCAATAATGCCAATTGTGCGAATTGAACATGCCTTCTCTTGTAAATAGTGATTCATCGGTCCAAAGCATGTAATTCAAAAAAGTGTTGTCAGCTTCCACTTTATTTAAAAGCCACTGACAAAACTGCACACGTTCCGTATAATTCTGAGGTAGTACGAGTAATCCTTGCACTCTTCTATAATGATACGGATGCATATTTTCTGTCTTTAGAACTCTCTGCACTGTCATTCTGCTCAAGTTCAATTGATGGCTCATTCTTCGTATACTTGTTGTCGGATTTTGTGTTACCATTTGCAAAATGCGCTCTTCGTTATGCACATTTCTAGCTAATCTACTTCTGCCTGCGTCAATACGTGGAGCAGGCATGACACAACCATTTTCGCGCATTCTCTGATCCAAACGTAAAAATACCTTATACGTTGGATGTTGTCTTTCTGGATATAATTGCAAATATAGTTCTGCAGCACGATGAGCTCGGCCACGGGATTGTCCAAAAATCATGTACATGTCACAATATTTGTTTAGTCTATATGCCATTTTCTCACAAAAATTACTCTTGCTGTATAACGTACTACTCTCGCTTAATTGCCAAAACTTGTTGACAGTTGCTAAGATAAATATCTTGTTTTTTTTGTCTATGAGTGTTTTGTTATATTTATTCTTTGCATTGATAAGAAGAAGACAGTAAGAGGACAGGCGCACAGTAAAAGCAGTAATTTTTATGAGAAAATGGCATATATGTAGACTAAACGAATATTGTGACATGTACATGATTTTTGACAATGCCGTGGCCGAGCTCGTCATGCTAAAAAACTATACATATTCGCAATTATATCCAGGAAGACAACATCCAACGTATA
The DNA here is from genome assembly GCA_035220615.1 of Leptothorax acervorum. NCBI lineage: Eukaryota > Metazoa > Arthropoda > Insecta > Hymenoptera > Formicidae > Leptothorax > Leptothorax acervorum. Next base: position 23,586 of record JASTWQ010000538.1, read on the forward strand.
AGGTATTTTTACGTTTGGATCAAAGAATGCGCGAAAATGGTTGTGTCATGCCTGCTCCATGTATTGACGCAGGCAGAAATAGATTAGCGAGAAATGTGCATAACAAAGAGCGTATTTTGCAAATAGTAACACAAAATCCAACAACAAGTATACGAAGAATGAGCCGTCAATTGGACTTGAGCAGAATAACAGTGCAGAGAGTTCTAAAGACAGAAAATATGAATCTGTATCATTATAGAAGAGTGCAAGGATTACTACCTCAGGATTATGCGGAACGTGTGTAGTTTTGTCAGTGGCTTTTAAATAAAGTGGAAGCTGACAACACTTTTTTAAATTACATGCTTTGGACCGATGAACCACTATTTACAAGAGAAGACATGTTCAATGCGCACAATTGGCATTATTGGTCCGATAAAAATCCATATGAAATACGAAATCGCACATATCAACACCGCTGGAAGATAAACATTTGGGCAGGAATCGTAGTCGAAAAGATCGTATTTGTTTCCGGATTATCTCAATGTAAGCGAAACATGTGAGATGTTACCTTCAAACGTGTTACAATTAAAAGTAAATTTTGTGTAAATATATGTTGCAGGGTCAAAATTATGCATTATTTCCACAAAATGTTTTACCAGAATTATTGGAAAAAGTACCATTAGATATCCGTCAAAGAATTTGGTTCATGCAAGATGGATGTCCTGCACATAGCACGAGAAAATTACGAGATATTTTAAATCGGAGCTTTCCAAACTGTTTGTTAGGACGATACGGTCCTATAAGATGGCCCGCAAGGTAATGCATTGAAATAAATCGTACGTTGCAATATAGCAAAAAATAATGTTCTCGTTACTTGCATAGATCTCCCGATTTAACCCCGGTTGATTCTTTTCTGCGAGGATATCATGAAAGATATCACCGAACCGCGTAATCCAGAAGAAGTAAATCAATACAAAGGAAATAGCCATACGGTCTAAGCTTGGATCTTAGGCAGCTTAATATTATCTTCTATATGTATTTTAAATACGCGTATTTTCCAACATATTAACTGCGCGCCGATTATTTGTCGGACTTAAAACACAGCTATTATTGGAACATTAGAAATTCCCTCTCCCTTCCCTAATTAAATCGATTTCGTTTTAATATTAAAATTACTGTAAAGAACCAGAAGAAGTAATTGCAAGAATTCACGCAAGGTTATAAATATCAATGCAGCGATGTTACGACGCATAATAATATTATTTTAAGAGCTACGGCCTGTACCGAAGCAGTTGGCAGAAATTTCGAGCATCTATTGTAACAATTGTAGAAATCTACATTTTTATGTGTTAAAACAAAACATATTACTTGTTTCTAGAAATTAGTTAACGAGTTATAATTTATTATTTGTTAAATAAATTTAAAAAAAGTATATTAATTTTTATTGCTCAAATTTTAATAAATTTATGAAAAGATACAGTGATTTAATTTTCTTGTATTGTATGAAACAGACGTAAGGTAAAGGTACCAATTCCCGGACACGTACCTATGTCTGGACATCTTTATCATTTATAAGTATAACGCAAATTAATATCAAAGATAAAAATATTATTCTTGTATTTTGAAAAACTTTAGTATTAGAAAATATTTTTATCTTCGTTATTAATCCGCGTTATACTTATAAATGATAAATGTGTTCAGACATGGATGTCCGGGTATTGGTACTTTTACCTTATTTATTCATTTAAAGACAATTGTACAAAGTTAATAATAATAACATAACAAAACTATCCTTTTGGTTTTTACCAAGAATGTTATTACTGTTTAAGGAAAGAAAATAATTATTGCAAAAGACACAATTAAATGAAATAAACAATTTAGACAGTATTTTCAAAATTCGCTGAAATAACGAGTATTATTTAGTAAATTTAATTTGCTCGATCGCAAGGCCTTGCGCTTTACTCGCTCAGGTCACCACATAATCCGCATGCTAACAACGATCAAAAGAGGACAAGCCCTCAGCAAACGAGAGTATCAGCTGTGCTTGTGCCGACTGTCCTTTCGCGTCTCATTAGTAACGAGTCTTCCGCCAAACCGCTAAGTTCGATCAGACTAATTATAGCAAAGAAATAATAACGCATGAAATTATTTTTCTTAGCTCTTATAAGAAAAACTATTGTTCGCGCGCGCATGCGATTACAACATATAATTAATTATAAATTTTATTCACTTAATATTTCTTTAATATTAATGTTATTGTACTAATATGAATTGCAGGAATCTCAATGTTTTTTTGTAATCTACAATATTAGCGTTAAAATTTTAATGATTTAAAGATTTCTTATTTGTAACGCTAATTTATTAACATCATTAATTTGAAATCAATATCACATGAAATCGCGCGCGGTAACGTATGGAGAACACACAAAATCTTTTATCCACCGCGCCTGTTATGTCAGTGCAGCATGCTGAAGTGCTCATGGACAGGTGTCCGTCTAAACCTCGTCTGTAATTGGCTAGCTTTTAAACCCTTATATCTCAAAAACTACTGTTTGAAATAAAAATTTACAAATAACTTGTTTCGGAGGTACGTAGCGAGGATAGAGAAGGTGATAGATTCGAAGCGTGGTTAACCTGGTAAAAGAATAATTTATTCTTAGATCTAATTACATTTAGATTTATTCAGGCTGGCGCCCATAGGCACCAGACGTTCAAAAAAATAGCTAAAACAAGAGCTTTAATCTAGCTGCTTGTTTAGCTGTAAGTTTACGACCGGGGAGATCTTCGTCGCAGAATCCTTCTTCGTTGTTATTCTCGTCCGGACTTCTGATGGTAGGAGTAGGTGGCCTGTCCCGAGGTGGCTTGGTGACAGGAGCCGTCACCGGCTCTGTGAGCGGGGTCTTATACCGTTTGCTCTCCTTATGAGCAGACTTATGCCGCTTCTTCTCCTTGTCCGTCTGCGTGCCCACCGTCGTATACGCCCCTGGCGGGAGAGGCCGTGAGGCACGTGGATCTCCAGCCGACAGACTCAGACCGGCAGGTCGAATGAGTCTTCGATGCGAATCGGGGACCGTAATGGCCCACAATATCCACGGCGTTGCCTGTATTACTGGTACGGCTGGTGGAGGCGCAGGTGGAGGCGCAGGTTCCTTTCCGTGCTTATGATGCCTTGGTGGTGAAGACTTCCTTGGTCGTCGTCGGCGTGTTCGTCTACGCGGTTGGCGAGAGTCTCCTGCTCTTCGTTGAGTGGAGTGGCCGTGACCTCAATCAACCACCTTGCAAGCAGAGGCTGCAGGCTTGGTGGGAGAGGCGGACTCCACTGGCTTCAAAAGCTGTCGAAGATCAAGTCTATCTCGACGCTCGCAAGAGCGGAGGGTCGACTCTGATCGTTCCAGCGTGGTCGTTACTCGACACACTGTATGCAAAATCTCGATCGTAATCACCTGCAACACCCGGTATCCCGAGGGAGGTATTCGTTACAAGAGTTAACTTGTCCCTCGTCGGGTGTTGTATATAAAGGCTTCTGTTTGTTTTCTTCTCTCGAGAAAGTCAGCCGCCCCGCGGTAAACAGCGAGACTCGCGCTCTTGGGGGGTGAGGTATGACGCGCGCGGTCCGCGCTGACGGCGCGTCGGCCGGGCTGCCGCCCGTCGCGGCGCACGTAACGTACGGCCTCGTACATAACTTTTTTACTTAATTTTTTGAGAACTTTCTTGCTATAATATTTTGAGTCGCGAATTTTGGGACACCCTGTATAAGAAATATACAATATACATATAAAAATATAAAATACAATATCTTTATTATTATACAATATTTATAAGAAATATACAATAGATATATACATATAAATGAAATACGATATCTTTATTACACTACATTATACTAAATTACGTTACAATTATTTTATAATGTCCCCATGGCAACGTAGAATAATCGGTAGAATCGGGCACAATGTATCGCTTATCGTCGTACGGATTCAGAGCGATTTTCGTTTCGGACACTGTATACACTTCGTGCAGCTTCGATCTTATACACGACTGGCGACGAGTCATTTCAGTTTCATCTCGCAGACACTGCGTGTAATCGTCGAACGTTATGGTCCGCGCTACGACGTTACTTTTGATGCCTTTCGCCTTTTTTGTGTCCTTTTTACCATCCACCCTCAACGCATACATTTTTCACCCTGAGTCCGACGAATTCGGTCATAATCGCGCCGTTATTTTCATCTTTCATCAATCCCGGTACTTTTTTATTCGCAAGTGGTATACCGTACGCGTTGTCCGCGGCGTAATCGCTCGTATCGAATCTATCAATGTCGCGTTTCACGTTTTCGTACACATTCTCGCACTCTATATGATAGATCAGGTGAAGGTGCAGGTGTATGAGAAACCGAAAATAACGGACCATGCATGGCTCAAAGTTGAATTAAATGTAAATATAAAAAATAATAAATATAAAGAATTTAGAGGCAGGGATTATAGTAAGTTTGATGTAGATGAATTTCTTAGTATAATGGGGGAAAGAATTGAGCAAGGTCAAGGGTTAGATATAAATACAAGGGCTGAGAAATTTGTCAATAGTATAGTAAATGTATTGGATACTGTAGCGCCAAAGAAAAAGTTTAAAATTCCGAAAGTATGGGAAGGGAAAAAATGGTTTTCAGATGAGATAAGAATGGCGGCAGTAAGAAGGGATGAGGCCTACAGTAGGGCGGTTAGCACAGGTACGGAGCAGGACTGGGCATTTTTCAAAAGTGAAAGAAATGCAGTAGTAAAACTTATCAAGACAAAAAAGAAGGAATATTATGAGAATATGATAGATCATAATAAGGGTGATCCTACAAAAATGTGGAAAACTCTGAAAGAATTAATTAAGGGTGAGCAAGGGGGCTCAGTGGACATTGATAATGTAGATTTTGAAATATTAGATGACATTGAAGAATGTAATATAGCTGATAAATTTAATATATATTATGTAAAAAGTATTAGTAATATTGTGAAATCTATTGATAACAAGGGGATGAAAGGAACAGGTAGGAGATCGATATATGTAATTGAGAATAAGGATATCATGGAAAATTTTGAGCCAATTGATGCAAACGATGTGATACAAATTGTTAGGAAACTACCACAAAAGAGCGGAACAGAGGAAGGGATAACTAGTAACATACTAAAAATAGTGATACACGAGATAAAAGACGAATTTGTAGGGGTGATAAATGATTCGCTTAGTACAGGTAAATGTCCAGAGGGGTGGAAAACATCCACGATAATACCGATACCAAAGGTAAATAAGCCAAAAAAAGCGAGCGAATATAGACCGATTAATATGTTACCGATGTATAAAAAAGTGTTAGAATTAGTTGTTAAAAAACGGACAAATTTATAGAAGATAATGAAATAATAACTGAACATCAATCGGGATTTAGAAAACAACAATCGTGCGAGACGGCAATTCAAAGTATTATCGAGGACTGGAAGCGGTTAGTTGAGGAGAAAAAAATGGTAGGAGTGATATTCCTGGATCTTAAAAGAGCGTTCGAGACAGTAGATAGAAAAAGATTATTGGAAAAATTATATCAGTATGGAATAAGAGGAGTTGTATTGGAATGGATAAAATCGTATTTAAGCAATAGAAAGCAGCAAGTTAGATTCAATGATATATATTCTGAATTAATTGATACTGTATATGGCGTGCCTCAGGGATCTGTATTGGGACCTCTATTGTTTATTCTGTATATAAATGATATAGTTAAAATCTGTCCTAAGGGAAGTAGATTTAAGTTATTTGCAGATGACACGACCGTGAGTGTAACAGGAGAGAGCTGTGAAGAATTAGAAATTAAATTGAATATGGTGTTCGGTATAGTTGAAGAATGGATGAATGTAAATATGTTGAAATTGAATGCAGATAAGACCAAATATATGATAGTTAGAAGTATAAGAAAGGAATTGAAATCAAACATAATAGTGAAATGCTTGGATGGAACTGTTATAGAGCGTGTGGAGAATACAAAATATTTAGGTGTTATGATTGATAGTAGACTACGTTGGGAGGATCACTGTGATTATATGTTAAAGAAAATCGGGAAAAAAGTAAGCTTTTTGAATAGAATAGGGAATGATATATCGGTGTACACTAGATGTACTGTGTATAAGTCAATCATAGCACCTCGTTTTGAGTATTGTGCTACGTTGTTTGTAGGCATGGGTGAAACGCAGCTGAATCGGCTGCAAGTGGCTCAAAACCGAGCCATGAGAGTCATCTTACAATGTTCTCGATATACTAAAGTAGAATTAATGCTGCAAACTCTTAGGTTTATGAATGTAAGACAGAGGCTAAGGTACAATGTGTGCATTTTTATTTTTAAGATAGTAAAAGGTTTGTTGACAAAACACTTAAGTAGTACAATAGAAATAGTAGGAGATGTGAGTGGAAGGCAAACGAGACAGACCGGGAGTATTGCAATACATTTTCGTAGAACGAAAAGCGGACAAAAAAGTTTGTTCTATGAAGGCTTAAATATGTACAACGCCTTACCGACTGAATTAAAGCAATGTGATAAATTAGATCAATTTAAACGTATATTAAAAGAATATATTGTACCTCATGTAGAAGAATTGTAAAGATATTTTATGTAAATAATAGCCGAGAAGGCTAATAAAGCTCAATCAATCAATCAAAAAATCAAACTGTCCGTGTCGGTATACATAACTTTACACTTGTCGCTATACAGTGGTAACATGTACTCGTGATGAAATTCGTACAAACACGTCTTGGATATGTCGAGGATACACATGCCCACGTAGATAGGTTTGTTAAACATCACCTCGAGTCTACGCAGCTCAACGGCAACCAAATTTTCCGAAAAAATACTTCTGCTATGGAAATTTGGTTTCGCGATCATTGCTTCTGCACCGTATCTCCCATTCCATTTTGTCAGTAGTTTAACATCTACGTGATTGCGCAAATTCTCCATGGTTTTTCCGAATACCGCGTTATTCATCAATTTATATAAATTCTTTTCGAAATCGTTTGTCGCGCGCGTTCTAAATGTCGTATTAAGTTCTATGTAATCGCGGAGCCATGGAGATTGCGAAAATTCCAATACGCGGTGTACCTTTGTAACGCGAAGACCGTGACGAATACATTGCTGCAAGTTACGGTAATGTATGACGTAACGTTTCTTATCGTAAAGAGTTGCGAGAAGTTTTTCCTGCCGCTTGCCGGGTGGTTTATCGCGCGTCGGACAGAACGGTAGGTCAGCATGCGCGTCGTGCAAATGTCGCGGATACTCGAGATCGACTTCTAGAACATAACCAGTCGGGGAATCCGAAGCGATCGCGCTCGCGTCAAAGTTCGAGATATCGTCGATCCATCGAAAATTTGCATAAGGTAATGGTTGACACATTGCCCATCCGTACAAATTATTGACGTCAAAGTACATCAAGTACGACGGTGGTTTCGATGGATCGTACGATTGCATGTACTTGTTATTGGCTCGCGCATATCTACCGGAACATTGACTGAGGCCGCCGCGAATACCGCGTTCGATAAACATTACCATGTCAATGTCGGTGAGCAGTTCAAAATTTATGCGTGTATATTTTCAACATGGCGTCCCACGTGAAACCTGGCAAAGTATAATAATGCGCAGGATCTAATCCATAACTCGCGACACAGCTATCGCGGAAATTTTCAAATATGTCGGCCAATAACAAGACATCGGTCTTTAGATATAGATCGCTGTATTCGCCCAAGGTTTGAATGGAAAACCGTCGCCAGACGTTCGCGGCGTGCTCGTAATCGCTCTCGGATATAGTGTTACCGGTCAAAGAACTGTAAAACGATTCGCGCGGTGGTAAGCATGGGTCCTCCAATTTTTCGACGCAGTCAATGTATTCGTACGGAAATACACCTTTTCGCGTCAAAAGATCAAGATCATCGGTCGATAATTGCGAAAATTCAGAACGCACAATTTTTAATTTATCTCTGCACAGAAAACATGCTAATTTATCGAGGCTGCTACTCAGAAAATATGAATCTATAAAACGTAACTTTACGCAATTTTGTGACTTTGATCTTTCGGCGGTATCATTAACATGCTTTGTGAATGAAATATATTTTTCCTTCGTTATCGGTAACAAATCAATTTTGCCCTCAAACGTGGTAGCAATTTCTTTAATAATGAAATGTGAATCGTAGCCGGATAAATTATGAAATACAATGGGAATGAAGTGCGAATCTTTATAATTCAAATTACAATTTGAATGCGCGGGACCTCTATACCGACCGGTCAGATCGGCAATGATCGCGTACCCGCGTGTCGTCTGGCGCAAACGGTTTTTCACATACGTGACATTGCGTAGCTGTATTAAACTTTTCCCATTCGTCTCGCGTTAAGCTTGCCATGGGGACATTTGCGGATAAAATACCTTTTACGCGATGCGCTAATTCCTTTAGTTCGTTGGCGAACCACGCAATACAATCTCTATCGCGACGAAACCGATATATAGACAACGAATTGTCGTACGAGCACTGTAGGTAGTACCCTATGCTGAATACCTGATGATGTTGAGACATGTAGGTTGACGCTTGCTGATCAGCATCCGTTTTCTCTAGGGTGCATTCAAGGTCGGCGTATACAACAAACGGGAGCCGCTCCTTCCTGCTGCAGTTTTTAAAGCTCAGCCACTTGTCGTTGTCGCTCGGTAGTCGGATTGCGCAGTCGTTCATATTTCGGCAATCAATGGCGTGGGCTTCCAATCTCTTGCTCGAAATGAAGTAGTGTAAGCATCTGAAAAAAAAACATAATTGTTTATTATCTTTTTTAAACAAAAAATAATTTATTTCAATTTTTTATTTTATATAAAAATGTATAGGTACTCACCGATCGCAAAAGTATTTCCGGCCATTGTGTTTGCTCAATTGCGAGCTCACGAGGCGGGACAGGTTCTTTATCCACGCGAAATGTCCCACGTTGTCGTCTCGCGGATCTGGCAGGTACAGCAAATTGACGTGCCTATTTTTTTTACTGTCGGTGAGTCGTATCGGGAGAATGTTCAGCGACTCTTGTTGCTCGACAGTATATACATTTATCGACACGTCGTTGAGTCGTTCAAACTTCTTAATTTGGTTTAACGTCATTGGAAATTTAATGTCCTGAAGATTTAGCACCGACGTATAATAGGGGTACGAGGATGGATGATTTGTTTGGCATTTGTTTTGGCTGGACGCAGAGCAGCCACCACCGACCACGCGAAACACGCATTGTCCTTTGATCGCACGTTGATCACCGCTCTCTTTTTCATTATCTCTCGCGGCATTTCCACAACACACCCCGCGTGAAAAGGATTGTACTTGTTTATATTTACCGTCAAGTTCAGTATACGCGACAACGCTCACCCACTATCACGTTCTTGAAATTCCTCCAAGGTGGCTAACGTAGGCTTGATAACGCGTTGCTCATACCACTCACACAGGTCGGACGTACGAAAAAGTTCAAAGTTTCCCGTAGCGAAACTTTTATCCGCACGTTTATCACCTGTCACAAATTCACCGTTGAACACGGTATTCACCTTCACATTTTCATGCTCTCGCATGATGGTCCGCACACGATCGAGCACAATGTCTCTAGCATCTTCGAGAAACTGGCGAGGCACTATATGTTTTAAGTTTATTACCGCACCAGTCTGTATACGACTTATAAAAGCCGTATCGATCTCGCACCATCGGAGTCCTGTCTCACCCGCACTCGCACTGTATCCGGCGCCCGCATGCACGAAACGTGGCGTACCAAATCTTTCAAACTTTCGAGTCGCGTGATTTGAGCCACCGAAGATTCTCTATCGTAAACGGATAATCGTGGACGCTTGGCGCAACTACGTCCTTCCTCGATTATCTCGTCGCATCGCTGCTCCCACGCAGTGAATTCTTCCCTCGAATTCAGTCGAGCGGATTGCTCCGACAGCTCTTGCACTTGTTCTCTTAAACGGTCCATATTGAAATGTCTTTTTTTACAATATTGTCCTTTTACATCTCTGTGCAAATAGGACACATATTGCATGGCAAAATTTGGTATAATTTTTGTCTGCAATTGGAGCAGTACCGGCCCTCAATTGCGTCATGCAGCTCAATTACGTGTCTGCGTACGGCGTACATAATATCTTGTGTGTCAGGCGCTATGTCAATCATGCATGACATGCATACTCGATAGTCATTGCCCAATGTGTAATAGAACATTATTGCGCAACACTTAGTGCGCCCACTCAGCGCGAGAATCTCGTCGCGATATACAATTTTTTCGGTTCGTTGGTCATCCCCTGGTGAATTGCGCCCACTGTCGTCAGATAATGCGCGATCTTCTTCATCGGATGAATCTACGTCCATTAGGTCCTCCCAATTAATATTCTCTCGTTCCATTATTTTTGAGAACAATATTCGTAACGTCACTTATCAATCACTTTACTTTTTATTAACTTGCGCGCACTTACACTGGTACTGAACGATATTTTAAAAGTCGAGCGCTCGAAGTAGCTCGAAGTAAAGTATAAGACTTTATATACGACACAGAGCAGAATCACGCGACTGATGCTTAGCGTGTACTGTGATTTTGATGCCTTTCGTTCTCCATTTTTATACATTTTCGTCTATCGCTTTTTCTCTCTCTTTCCAAGAGCATCGTAAAAAGAAGTAACATCCCTTAAAATTTGAATCTGGATATGTTTCTAAAAAATTTTGACACAAAAATGGTGCAATATACCATATCCGGACACGTAGCCCAGATAAAAGGCTCTTTACAAAAAATAAAGTGAAGACATCTCGGCGTCACGATACTTGGTCATAAATTATAGCGGCCTGTCATCGGCGCTCAATTCTTTAACGCTTTTTTCTTACAGCCGCGAAGATATAAAGGGTTATTTCTTGAAATAGAAAAACCATGACGGGTATCAGTCGCGCCATACCCTGCTGTTTTGTATGTACCTATGTTCCAAAATGTTGGTGCAAATAGTGCAATATACCATATCCGGACACGTAGCCCTCGACAAAAAGCTCTTCACAAAAAATAAAGTGAAGACGACATCTCGGCGTCACGATATTTGGCCATAAATTATAGCGGCCTGTCATCAGCGCTCAATTCTATAACGCTTTTTTCTTACAGCCGCGAAGATATAAAGAGTTATTTCTTGAAATAGAAAAACCATGACGGGTATCAGTCGCGCCATACCCTGCTGTTTTATATGTACCTATGTTCCAAAATGTTGGCACAAATAATGCAATGTAACATGTCCCGACATGCAGCCCTCGACAAAAGCTTCCAGAATTTGCCAAGAAAGCTTCCAGAATTTTCCAAGAAAATTCAACCTTGGTAAATAAAATCTACAGCATTTTAGTTAGTTTTTCCGGCGAGCACGGACGTTAGTTAGTTACGTTCTCGTCGTATCAAGTTTTTGAAAAAATTCGAGCACGCTGTAACTGTTAAATATGGACAACGCGGGAATGGCTAAACATTATTGTTCATCGATTGTGCATAATCTTCGCGATCGAGAACTTGGATTTCGAAACGTGCTCACTCGCATTAACAAGTGGTGTCCAAAACATCAAGCATTGCAGACCTGTGATATTGAGGATTTACGAGATGTGTGTGATTTGGAAGACGTTTATTTTAATATTGAGACATGCTGTGCAGCAGTTACAGATTTTTATTTCAACGTAGTATATTCAACTAAATCTTTAGACGATGACCATTCTGTGTATAACATTCAACGCAAACCACCGTCCGAACCACCAAAACCGAAATGTTTTTTGGATCGCGAGTACGCGAATGTGGATAAAAATCAAGACGTGGGCCAAGACGTTAATCAAGTAGATCGATCGCAATTAGCCAGGAGCAGGTACAAGTGGTGCCTAAACATCGGGTATTGGAGCATCATTGGATTTGGAAGAATTCGGATTTTTATAAGTATTATCAAATTGATGAATGTCCAATCGATTGGGAACAAACATCCGATGGATCCTGGAAACGAATCGTGGAAGAACCGGCACAATGAGTGAGTACCAAAATTTTGCGTATATACATATATAATTGTGCATACATTTTTACATACTTAATTGTATTTTTTCTTTTTCAGTTTTAATAAACCTCGCAACACACATATCTTGTAAAGAAGATTTTATATGAATAAATGTACAACACGAATAAATGTACAATAACACGGTAAACAATTTTAAATTATTTTCTCCTTCCACCTTTTTCTCCTCTATTCCTTGTTTAAATTATGCGTTGCGATAATGTCTCTTTCTTAAACTATAAATTTAAGGAACTAATAAAATGATTAAATTATTTAAAATATTAAAATATTAAAATACCGAGGAGGAGGAGGAAAGTTCGAGAACGCGAAGGGAAATGAGTCGAGCGAGAGAAAGAAACGTAGTACGTGACCTTACAACTCCAAAATGGGCGTCGTGAAACATGTTCGAACACGAAGCCCTCGACAAAGGGATCTCCACAGAAAAAGGAAAAGAAAAAAAGACAAACCGACGTCACGATAATTTATTGTCGATGTCATAAATTATAGCTGATCACCCTTAGGTTATTTTAAATATTACACTATGTCCCGACAAGCGCGCCTAAATTCCCCCTCCCCCTCCCTCTCCAACGCGGACCTATCAACGCAATTGCACGATCCCCCTCCGGGATCTTGCCCCACGGGCCCCACACCCCCCACCACCGGGCATAGAGAACACCTCATAGGGCACGCTTGCGACTAACATCGCGGTCGATATGTATAATGGATAAACAACTTATTAAATCTTGTTCGGTATGTTATCTACGTACAGTTAGCAATCGTATGTACCATCGGACTAATTCGGATGGTAAAAAAAGACCACGTGACTAGTTTAGATGGTAAAAGAGATCGCGTGACCTCGATCGATATTATCGACCGTGATCTTGGTCGCGAACGCCATCTATGAGTCCCTCTAGGTACTACATGGAACCCCCCTGCCCCGCTTACCCCTCGCCCACTGAATATTTGGAACTCTCATAGACTACCTACTGAAGAGAGAGCTGCAATGGGCGAGACAGGGCCGCAATGGGAGAGAGAGACCTTATGAAGAGTGAGAGAGAATTCGAATATGACGACGTAAGAATGCACGTGAGAGAGAACGAGAACGCGAGTGTGAGAGCGCAAACGCGAAGACGTGAGTGAGTGGAAGCAAAAGGGGTCGCATTTTAATGAAACGTGAACATCAGAGATATAGGTAAATGAGTTTGACGGAGAACGCGAGTGTTTGAGAAAATTCTTTTAGCATTCCTAATTTTTAATCCATTATATAATTTGATTGGTGTCTGAGCGGAAGCGAGAGCGAGCGGAGAGGACATGCGGGAGAGGGATAAGTGATATGACATCATGCGGGACGCAGCGCGGACCCCCCTCACCGCGACCCCCTACCCATGGACCGCAGCGGCAACCGTTTTCCCACTCGCGGACCGTAGCGCGGCCCTTCTCCCGCGGACCCTCTGCGCGGTTCCCTTTTCCCCGCGGGCTGCCGCGACGCCCTTGTGATATCGACGAGCCCGAAGAAATGTGGGTATAAACATATGAACTTAAATGCTATTAATATGGTTTTTCAACTTGTTAAAAAGAACGCGTAAAGAAGTAAAAAATTGTCGGTGATCTAAAAACCAAAAATTCTATAATTTTTATTATTCAATAAATGTTTCACATTGTATATGTGTAGATATAAACTTTTGTTCTTTCACATACCTTCCATTTACCATTTCCCTCTATTTATAAATTCTAACAATATGTAAAAATCATGTAATGCTTAAAAATGTTTTAGTCGTTATTCATAAAATAAAGTAATTTTTTGAATTTGTGTTAAAATATGAGTTGTCAGGTAAATATCTTCGCAAGCGTAACGTAAATATTTTTTTCTAAATTTAGCACCGGCAAAATGTGGTAGTAAACCTGCGATTAATGGGAGTAGCAATAACACGCAATAATTATGATGCAAATGGTAGCCGTACCGCGCGTAAGAAGGCGAGCGAGCGAGAGGACACGAGCGGGAGAGAGAAAAAGAGAGAATGGGGTAACATAGGCGGGGAGGCGAGCAAGGAAGAAGAAGCGAGGGGCATCCCGAGGGGCTGAAATCTTTCAGATTCCTAATGATAGTGTTGAATAAATCATCATTAAACGTTTATTTTCGTATTTATTATTTTTATCCTTTCTCAGCCTGTATCTCCGAAACTATTTGAGTCCGACCCTTTTATATATATATGTATATATATATATATATGAAATGACTCGGGAAGACACCCCCAACAACATATTAAAAAAAAAACCAAATCGGAGAGGGAGTCGCTTTTATGCATAAATACCCATAGCGCTTCTTATCGCACACAGTCGCAAGGAGCTTGACCTGCCACGCGCCTGGCGGCTTATCGCGCGTCGGACAGAACGATAGGTCAGCGTGCGCGTCGTGTTTATTTTGAGGGTACTCCAGATCGACCTCGAGAATATAACCTGTGGGCGAATTCGTATCAATCGCGCTAAAGTCAAAGTTCGAAATGTCTTCGACCCATCGAAAATCGATGTACGGTAGTACTTGACACATTGCCCAACCGTACAAGTTGTTTACGTCGAAAAACATCAGGTACGACGATGGTTTCGATGGATCGTACGACTGCATGTACTTGTTATTGGCTCGCGCGTATCTGCCTGAACATTGACTCAGACCACCGCGAATACCGCGTTCAATGAACATAATCATGTCTATATCGGTGAGCAACTCGAAATTTACGCGAGTATGCTTCAACATTGCGTCCATGTGAAACCTGGCAAAGTGTAGTAATAAGCGGGATCTAATCCGTAACTTTTGATGCAACTGTCACAGAAATTTTCGAAAACGTCGGCCAATAACAAGACATCTATTTTTAAATACAGATCGCTGTACTCGCCCAAGGTTCGAACGGAGAACCGCTGTCAAACGTTCACGGCGTGCGCGTAACCGCTCTCGGATACAGTGTCACTGACCAATGAACTGTAAAATGATTCTCGTGGCGGTAAACGCGTGTCCTGCAGCTTGTCCACGCAATCCACGTATCGTAGGGAAAGACGCCTTTTCGCGTCAGTAATTCGAAATCGTGAACTGATAATTCAGGAAATTTGGAACGTACAATTTTTAACTTATCCTTATCGAAGAAGGATGCTAATTTTTTGAGACGTATTGAGAAATTTTAACGAATCGATGAACCGTAACTTTATGTTGTTTCGTGAATCTGATTTGTCGTCTGTGTCTTTAACGTTTTTTGTGAACGATATATATTATTCTTTCGTTAACGGTAGTACGTCGATCGAGCCTTCGAACGCGGCAGCTATTTCTTTTATAATAAAATGCGCGTCGTAGCCGGATAAATTTTGAAAAACTACGGGAATGACATATGAGTCTTTATAATTAAGATTGCAGTTTGAATGCGCGGGACCTCTGTAACGACCGGTCAGATGGCAATAATCGCGTACCCGCTCGTCGTCCGGCGCGGTTTTTTGCAAATGTGGCAGTGCGTCGCGCGTAAAATGCTTGCCACTGTTCTTTCGAAAGAGTTTCCATGGGGACATTGGCAGATAGAATACCCTTTACGCGATGCGCTATTTCCTCGAGTTCGTTGGCGAACCACGCGACGCAATCCTTATCGCGGCGAAACCGATACATTGATTGATAACAAGTCATCGTACGAGCACTGCACGTAGTATCTTACGCTAAACACCTCGTGGCGTTGATGCGTACGTGGACATTCTCTGATCCGCATCCATCGTCTCCAGGGTGCATTCGAGATCGGTGTACACCACGAACGGAAGCCGCTCCTTCTTGTTGTAGTTGCGGAAGCTCAGTCATTTGTCGTCATCGCTGGGTAGTCGGATGGCGCAGTCGTTCATCTCACGACAGTCTACCGTGTGTGACTGCAACTTGTCGCTCGTGTGGAAATAGTGCAAACATCTGCAAAAAAAATTTTTGAAATACATTTATATAAAAATTATCGTATAATTTAATTTAAAAATAAATGTATTACTCACCGATCGCAAAAGTATTTCTTGTGTCCATATCTATTAATTTGTGAGCTCACAAGGCTGGACAGGTTCTTGATCCACGCGAAATGTCCCACGTTGTAGTCTCGCGAGTCTTGCACGTACAGTCGGTCGCAAAAAGGTTGCAACACTATTTTTTGGATGGGTTTTGGGACGCAGAAATATTTTGAGACGGTGAACGACTCTCTAGGTGCGTTTAGTGAGTGAGTGGTTCAGACAGCTGTCAGCCTGACAGAAGACTATATACAGGGTATGCACATACTAAAAGATGAAACAAGACATCGTATTATAACGTAACTTTTTGCAATAATTTTATTTAATAATAAAAAAATATAAATATAAGTAATAAAAATAAAAATATACAATATTATAGATATATTTTATTATATGTATATATCTAGATATTATACTTATATATATATAATATAAATACTTTAATTTAATAATTTTATATAAATTTTTGAAATAATTTTGTAAAAGAAGTTTTGCGGAAGAGTTACGTTACTTTAATAACACTTGTAATAATCAATTAGAAAGTGTTTATTATATTATATTATATTATATTATATTATATTTACGTTTTATATAATGTCTTCACTAATTTTGTAATAATTAAAACTTTAAAAATCCGTTTTATACATATGTGTGAAACGACAATAATTAATATAACAATATTATTAATAATGTGACACAAAGTTTACATAATTATTTTACTTAACAATTTTTAGGAAAAGATGCATAAACTTTTGCTTACGCTTCTTGAGAAGATATAGGATACCAAGAGAAGTTCTTAACGAGAATGATCATTTATTAAATGTATAATTGTAAGAAAATAACTTAAATTGCAAAATGGGCATGTGCTCTCGATGATTCCGACTGCAGAAGTAATACCATTTCTAAACTGGATTTTGCCATTCTTGAGAAGCACTATATATAAGAGAAAAAATTCAAGACTTAAAAATTATTGGAACTGTTCCATATATATATATATATATATGGAACTGGACATTCTGTAAAAGTTTAATAGAAGCGGACAATACTGTTTGGATGAAAATAATGGATATATATATATATAAAAAGAAGTCAACTTTATTTTGCAACAAATATTCTATATAATAATAATCCAATAATTTTATTCCAATAATTTTTAAGTCTTCAATTTTTTCTCTTATATATAGTGCTTCTCAAGAATGGCAAAATCCAGTTTAGAAATGGTATTACTTCTGCAGTCGGAATCATCGAGAGCACATGCCCATTTTGCAATTTAAGTTATTTTCTTACAATTATACATTTAATAAATGATCATTCTCGTTAAGAACTTCTCTTGGTATCCTATATCTTCTCAAGAAGCGTAAGCAAAAGTTTATGCATCTTTTCCTAAAAATTGTTAAGTAAAATAATTATTTAAACTTTGTGTGTCACATTATTAATAATATTATATTAATTGTCGTTGCACACATATGTATAAAGCGGATTTTTAAAGTTTTAATTATTACAAAATTAGTGAAGACCAGAGAATCCTTCTCTTTGGTGAAGACATTATATAAAACGTTATATATAATATAATATAATAAACACTTTCTCTAATTGATTATTACAAGTGTTATTAAAGTAACGTAACTCTTCCGCAAAACTTCTTTACGAAATTATTTCAAAAATTTATATAAAATTATTAAATTAAAGTATTTATATTATATATAAGTATAATATCTAGATATATATAATAAAATATATCTATAATATTGTATATTTTTATTTATATTACTTTCATTTATATTTTTTTATTATTAAATAAAATTATTGCAAAAAGTTACGTTATAATACGATGTCTTGTTTCATCTTTTAGTATGTGCATACCCTGTATATAGTCTTCTGTCAGGCTGACAGCTGTCTGAACCACTCACTCATTAAACGCACCTAGAGAGTCGTTCGCCGTCTCAAAATATTTCTGCGTCCCAAAACCCATCCAAAAAAAAGTGTTGCAACCTTTTTGCGACCGACTGTACAGCAAATTGACGTGCTTTTCTCTCTTCCGGTCGGTGAGCTGTATCGGTAGAACGTTTAGCGTTTCCTGCCCCTCGATAGTGTACACATTTATCGACACGTCGTTGAGTCGTTCGAATGTAGTAATTCCTTTCAGAGACATAGGAAACTCAATGTCTTGTAGATTTAACACAGTCGTATAGTGCGGGTACGAAGATTCCCGTTCCGCATGTTGCTCGAATGGATACAGCGCGGCTGCAACCAACCACGCGAAACACGCATTGTCCATGGATTGCACGTTAATCACCGCTTTCTTCGCCATTATTCCTTGCGGTAATTTCAGGTGACACCCCGCGCGCATAGGATCGTACCTGTTGATGTTGACCGTAAGTTCGAGTATTCGCGATAACCCCCACCCGCTATCGCGCTCCTAGAACTCTTCGAGTTTCGCCAGTGTGGGTTCGATAACGTGTCGCTAGTACCACTCACGCATATTAGATGTACGAAAGAGGCCATTGTTATTCGTGTTCATACTCTTATTGTCACGTTTATCGCCCGTCACAAACTCACCGTTGAACACGGTGTTCACTTTCACGCTGTTGTGTATTTTTGTAGCGTCTTGCACACGCTCGAGCACTACACTAGCAGAGTCTTCCAAAAATTGTCGCAGTTCGATATAGTCTATGTTAATCACCTTGCAACCTGACGGGAGGTTAGCTTAGCTACGATTTCGCGTCTATGTTCTATAATACGCTTTTGATTGGCCCTGATACTGTCGCCATTTTAGTTTACGTCGTTATACGGAATGGAAGAACGTGTCAGGTACTTAATTTATGTACGTTGGCTAACCTGACCGCGCGGAAGGGTGATATTCCACGACTCACTCATATATCATCGAATAATAATTCGGTCGCCACTCGGTTTAACCCCTGTTTACCGAGAAGGATATAATATGAACAGACCTTTAGTAGGTCGGCGCTAATTCCCTTTTCTTTATGTTTCAGCTCCCTGTTGGACGTCGAATGGACCTCGCTGCCGCTCTGGATTGTCGCCGTCGCTGGATCGCCGGAACAACGTCGTTGGACAGGATTTCGAAAGATCACCGATCGAACCAATTTTATTTTCAGGAAAGAATCATATGAGAAGGCGCACTTCAATAAACTTGCACTATGCTCTGCTTTTAATATTATTGAATATTTATTCAATAAACACTCGGTTCACTCGATTTCGGAACACTCGATACAATATCTAAGATGGCCGCTCGCTGCCACGTAGGCCGGCCGGGTACGCGCATTAACTTTCCGTTGTACGCGATCACAATAATTCGCTAGACTAAATCGTCGCTTTACTATTCGACTTCACTAAGTTAACTGTATTACTGTATGCCGGATTACGCGCCGCTACGCGGGTTAAGTCCTGGTGATATCTTGAGAGCATAGACGAACACGTCCGCACACCGCGAGCTCTCCCAGGCAAAAGACCACGATGGCCGTCTCTCACCGACGGAGATCAACCGTCGCGCATGTGCAGTTGTTCCCTACCGCCATACGCGGCTCACATGCTGCTATTGTTCTCGCGTTCCGATCACGCGAAAACAAGTTGATATGGAAGGTCCTAGAACATTTTTTATTTCAACTACGTATTATTGATCGTTCTAGCATCTTCCATTTACATTCACCTGAAATAAATTGTATATGTTCACACGAGTTTCTGATGCAATAAATTATTATTATTTCAATGATTGATTTTCATTACGTCGCATTCTTCCATGCTTCCTCACGGATGTCTTAACAATTTTATATAACGTCTAATTGTTTAAACAAAGTCTGCGCACAGAGTTCGAGAACCGGTGGTCCGATTTGTTTCGAATTTTATATGGGTCACTCACGAACGGACCCGAGTATGTACAATCGGTCAAACGTGACCTTTCGACCTTTGCGCCTCGAACTTGGTGCGCATCATTTATATGACGCTTCTATTTGTATCGGGAGGCTTTTCGTGGGCATCCGACCGCATCCTATGTGGTCGACCTTGAAGTTGACCTCTGCGCAGCTACTTGGTTGCGCGTCGCCTCGCCGACGACGCGGTCGTTATGGGGCGGTTCACGGGACCCCCCTGAACGCTAGGAACACGACTTTCCCCGTGGAAGGTCGCGCGCAGGTACCTGGGTGCGCGGTACGCGGAGGATGACGGGATCGTTACCGGAGGGCTCCGGTAGGCTCCCTGAGATGTTCAGACCAGTCTCGTCCCGGAGAATACTACGCGCAGTCACCTGGGTGCGCGTTCACCGGGTGACGACGGGATCGGCACCGGAGTGTTCGCTGGACTCCTCTGGTGGCATAGGATGGATCTCTCCCCGAAGAATGTCGTGCGCAGGTAAGTGGATGCGCACTCATCCGCCATCGACGGGATGGTCATCCTGATGTTATCGGATCTCCCCTCGACACAACCATGAAGGTCGTTCTCGTGGAAGACGTTGCGCACGTACTTGTGTGCGCGTTGACCTGGTCGCAATGGTATTACCATGGGCGTGCTCCATGAGTGCCATGGGACACCTTCCGCATGTGTCCGGCTTCGGGACACGCTCGCGCAAGGATCTGGGTGCGAGCCATGCAATCATGGCGCATGTTACGCAATATCAACTATTATCGAACGCTTGTTGTTACGTCTCTTAATATTAACTAAGGAAGCAAGGAAGAGTATCATTTTTATGTAGAATCCGAATAAACAATATTTATTTATTTTCATATGACAGGATTCTATTTTCTGTCATTGCACATTTCGCTTGTTAATATATTCTGTGCTGCAATGTCGACAGATCTTTTCATAAACAAAGAAAATGAATCGCGTGTGAACATCATTTTAACATAACCTTACTCGCTAAATATCCGTGCTTGCAAAATAAATGCCAATTCACATTAGACCGCAAAAGAAAATGAAAGTAATTGTAATTGCACTTGAATGCGCACGGATAGCATTTAAACTAAACTAATCGCTCGCACGCTTATAAATAAACTACGTAAACAAACGTTATGATATATATGTCGCGCAAACCAATCACAAGACAGATTAACTTGTCCGCGATAACTTACTTTTGGTCAAAATGAAAATGAAAATGGCTTAAGGCCTATTCACATGTATGCCAAATGAACATACTAATCTTAAGTGCATGATGCGCACGCACTGTCTCTATTGACCGTCTAGAGTGACGGAGTTGGCATCACCTGCTTCGCCTGCTTGTTGGTCCTGACACAAGGTTGGCTGTCCACTAACCTCGTCAGACGGCCCCTCCATGCGGATCAGGCACACCAATGGGCTAGCAACGGTGTCGATGCGCGCCACCTTGGGCCCGGATGGTGTGATTGGCCTCTCCGCCGATGATCTGCGATTCCCTGTGGACGAGGTCGAGGCTGCCGGTGGTCGCTCAGCGGCTGTCGGTTGCAACCTCACCGGTCAGTATACGGCTTTCAAACGCGGCATCGATCTCTCGCTAAACGATTCTTTCAGTGTCATTGTCGCCGCCACTACTGGTGCCCGCGACCACTAAATCACCACCAACGCTGTGTACGAAACGTCTGTCTATTCGAATTCTCGCACCTTCGAGTAGCCTGACATTCGACACCAATGAATGCTTATCTCCAGGCCAGAGCCGTGGACGCTTGACGCGACTGTGCTCTTCGAGCTGTTCAACGACTTCCTCGCATCACTGCGCCCACGTGAAATACTCGCCCAAGGTAGCGACTTGGCGCGACTGCTCCAACAGTTCGCGCGCAATTTTCTTGAGGTGTTCCATGTTTTTTAGTTTTTGCACTTTTTTTAAATCTTGGCTCGCCGGAATCCTCCTTATATTTGCGACAGGAAGTTTTTCAAATACGAGAAAGTTATTTTTCCATGCGTCGCCTAGTGGTGTCGTTGCGAACTACCATCGAACTAGCAAGATTTTCAAATCACATATGTGGTTTCGACGTGCTTCACTCATCGTTATATATTTCATCTCATTATTTTCTCTCCTTCTAACTGGAGCATCGCGTATCGTTTCTTCTTCTATCTACTGCATAATGTAGTCAGATCGGTTGTTCATCATATGCGTCGCAGAAAGGTGTTATCTCTTAGACGTTGAGTTCTGCTTACGCGCTATTTTGTATACAAATTCCAGCAGCCGGACCTCGGCGCTCGCTTCGTAATACGCGATACAATAATCGAATGGCGTCGCAAAATATGCCCTGATAAACGAGTCTTCCTAGAAAAAAAAAGGTGATAAAGATACCGCGACGCCATAATCGAATGGCACCGTGAAATATGTCCCGACACGTTCACCGATAAACTAGTCTTCCTAGAAAAATTATGATCATGACCGCAATACCGCAACGGTTAAATCATCCTCATCGAGACAAACATTTTTATCTCAGATATTTAATCGCGGATATTTTATCTTTAATCCGCCTGAACAGTGCGTTTGCTTCGTAGTGTGAGACGCAATTTGTTTATAACTTCTAGCAGTCGGATATCAACGCTCGCTTCTGTACTGCGTGACGCCATAACCGAATGGTGCCGCGAAACATGTCCCAACACGTTCGCCCAAAACCCTGATAAACAGCTTTTCTCAGAATACTTTCTAGAAGTATCAATCCCCCCCACCACCACGTCATAGTTTTAAAAAAGCGGGAGGGTGTTGCCGCGTATACGCTTCGTTAATTTTTATGCAATCGGCCAGTCTTATATCAACCGCTTGTACAAACGGTCGACTTGTCATAACCGAGAGTGAAAATGTATTCCGCTGAAGGAAGCAGCAGCAACAGCGGTATCAGTGGTAGCATACGCATGAATTATTGCGTGCCGATTCCCGAAGCTGAAACTCCATCGAATCAGCGCAATACGTATTACTTTGCATAAATTTTTTCAAAACCTATTCTTTTTCGTAAAACATTTATCTATTTTATTTTTTCTACAGTTTTGATAACGCGGAACCTCGTTATACGCCTCGTATCTTGAGCAGACGATTTGCCCTGACACCCACAGCTTATAAGTATTTGGACATTGGGATCAGCGTGAGACCTGCGCACAATTCCTTTGTGGAATTGATTCTTGGTGACAACTGAGGAAATCAGATCGCGCTGCCCCATGGAACATGGACAACGTTTATCGAAAAACGTGCTGATATCGAGCGACTCCTGCAGTCAACCGCGCCTTCATCAATATCGATCGAGATGTAGTTGTAGAACTCATTAAAATACGCAGCAAAAATATTGCAAAACTTACGTTAAACGATACCTGTTTGTACATGAAGCCGTCAACTGTACTGTATTTATTCGAGCTCAAACATTGTGTCGAGCATGAATATTTCAAGCTGTGCCAGAATGCGCAAGAGGTAAATTAGAGATTCGATCGACTTGTTTATAGTTTGCTAGGCAAGTGGTTTACTGTATCCTCGAGAGACGACGCAATTAAATTTTTGCGCGATGCGTATGACAAAACCTCCGTCATAGATTGCGAGCTACTAGCCTTTGCTGTGGATAAACTTATGCGTGATGCCGTGACGAAACGGGGATATTTGGTTAACATGAATAAATAAAAAAATATTTATGTAAAAAGAAATTTAAATTTATTTTCCTTCCACATCCTCCACCTCTGTTCCTTATTCCAATATCAAAAATAAAATACCGAGCGCATGATGCGCGAACAAGAGAAAGCGAACGGGGTGGGTTGAGAGAACGCGAAGAGAGGCGATAACGTAACTTAGATTACAATAGCTAACCTACTGACTGACTTACCACTGCTTAGTCACACATGACGATGTTGATAATTCTACGATTGCTCGAGCATCGAGCCGGTGGCCGAGGCTGGAGAGCCCTGGAATTTCGCTGCTTGGTTTAGGAAATTCTACGATTGCAAGGCAGAATCGATCGTACCGTCGGGCGCGGACACGGATGTCCGATATATTAAGGTAAGATAGCGTTTTTGAAAACGCGGATTTCCTGCGATTCGCTGCAAGGAGATACGAGCGGGAGCAAGCGAGCGAGAAGACGCGAGCGGGAGCGAGAGAGCGCGAACGGTGACGCAGGCGGGAGCGAGAAAGCGCGAACGGTTACGTGAGCGGGAGCGAGAGAGCGCGAACGGTTAAGGTGCGTACTTACCAACGGAGCGAAGACGAGCGAGCAAGAGCGAGCTTCAATTGCGAACAGAACCGAATTCATGCCAGTATGGACAAAGGGCAAACATTTTGATTGAACACGAACGAGCATTTATGAACACGAGCGAAAGCTCGCTTTTGCTCGCTCGTCTTCGCTCCGTTGGTGAGTACGCACCTTTACGCGAGCGGGAGCGAAAGAGCGCGAACGATGACAAAGGCGGGCGGGCGGCAGCGGGCGGGCGAGCGGGCGAGCGGTTCAACGCGACGCGCGAGCGGGCCCTAGCGCGGTACTCCTCTTTCCGCGGACCCTACGTGACCATACCCCTCTCCCCGCGGAGCGCCGCGACGCTCCGAAAAAAATAATCCTAGAAAAATGATACCGCGACGCAAAAATAAATAATATAACATCGCGCAGATCAATTCCCTACGTCAGGTGATATGCGATACGCGATACGCGATATTTGTTTTTAACATGCCCCCGAATTGTGTATATATTGATTAAACTCAATCATCGTCTTCGATGACGTGGCATGCGATAAACATGATACCGTGAGAATCGCGCCAAAAAAATCCCCTCCCCCGCGTGACATCAGCCCCCCTCGCCACTCAAATTTTTCCTGCCCCGCGTGACGTCAGCCCCCTCGCCCCTCGAATACCCCCCCCCCCCCCACGCCCCCCCCTCGGAGCTCCCGGGGCAGAACCGGTGTTATATACCTACTCTTTTGCGACTTTATTGTTATTCAATTGTTGCAATCCGAACTCGTGATGATTGCCACAGTATAACGAAAATAGGAAATCGATTACCATAGTATTATTAAAATAGGAAGTCGCGAGTTAAACAGGAAACCGCGAGTCAGCATAACAGCTGACTGCGCGGCCAGACTCTCTACCGAGAACCGACGCGACCTAGAGAGGTTCGCGGAACGCTGACAGCGCAAGGACCCTGAAGCGATCCCGCTTGACGACGATACGGAATAAATAGAGCGGAGGACAGGGATCGGGAGGGCAGTTCAAAGTCAGAGTTCGAGTCAGTGACAATTGTAACGCGTAATAATAAGAGAGATTATTGTACATTGAAAGAGAACTTGAATTTATTAAAGTGTTTTAAAGTAAAAGTCATATCGAGTCTGTGATTTCTCCCGACGACTTCCCCGCGGACAGCGATCCCAATACTCGTGCACGGAGCGGCACAACACAATATTAAATTGTTATTCAATATTCAATATTACCTGACAAACTAAAGTATGAACATAAGTTAATGCGTTCACATTTAATACAAATTTTGGAAAATAATGTTATTGAACATTTTCCTCAAAATTCGCAATGTGCTAATCCTCAAAAAGTACTTCCATTAGCAGTAATAAGAGCTAGAGAGGCTAAAGCGACTGCTGAACGTATGAAGAGACATTTGAAAAGTAATTGCGTTAAAAAACGTGCACAAGAACAGGATTTAGATAATGTTATTTTAAAATCTGAACATAAAGATAACGTAATTGAACATTTTCCTCAAGATTTACAATGTGATATTTCGCTAAAAGTACATCCATTAGCGGTAGTAAAAGCGAGAGAGGCTAAATTGCTTGCTAAATATACAAATAGACATTTTAAAACTTATTGCGCTAAAAGACGTTGTGCAGAGGAACAGGATTCAGAAAATCGACCTACAAAGCGACAGCGATGCGAACAGAATTTATCAAATAATCGTGCTCAAGATTCACAATGTGATATTTCTAAAAAAGTACTTCCATTAGCGATAATAAAGACATTAGAGGCTGAATCGATTGCTAAAAGTACAAAGGCACATTTTGAAAGTAATTCTGCTACAAAACCTCGTGCAGAGCAACAGGATTTAGACAATCGCGCTACAAAACGACAGCGATCTAAACGGAATTTACCGAATAAAATTATTTTAAAGCTTAAATAAAAAGATATAATTACTCGAGGTCAATGGATTACGGATGATCATATGGATCATTTCCATACACTTGCACGAAGATGTTCAGATTATGAACCTGTCGGAACATGGCGAAACCAAAGGCCTAAATTTTACGTATATCAGAAGATAGAAAACATATACAAATATTGCATAAAGTTCGTCAGCTCCATTAAAATGTACAGATCCAAAAAAAAGAAATGTAAATGGACATTGGGTATGTAGCTATTACGATACAAAAAATATATATATCTATGATTCACTAAATCAAAAAGAATTGCACGAACATCATAAGGTATTCTTGAAAGAATTATTTCCAACATACGACTTTGAGAAACATACTGTCAAATTTCCTACTGTGCAATATCAACGGAACTATAACGATTGCGGAGTTTTTGCTATAGCTTTTGCGATTTCATTATTGTTTAATATTAAACCTGACGAAGTAAGATATGATCATAGAGTAATGCGTTCACATTTGTTGAATATTTTCGAATCGAATACAATTGAGCATTTTCCTCAAGATTCACAGTGATGCTCAGACAGTGCTTCCATTAGCGGTAATAAAAGCGACAGAGGCTGAAGCGATTGCTAAAAGTACAAAGACACATTTTGAAAGTAATTATGTTAAAAAACCTTGTGCAGAGGAACAGGATTTAGACAATCGTGCTACAATTACTAAATCAAAATAAACAATATAAACAATATTTAAGGTAAATATTTGAAAACAATTTACTGGGTATAGGGAACTCGTTCTCCTCATCGTTGAAAGGATTATTACTATTATCATCAGTCCTATAAGAAGCATTAGACAACAAAGATTCTTTTAAATTCTTCTGAATTAAACCCGAGGGGCCATTCACTAATGAAATCAGGTGTACACCTGATTTGTAATCATGTGGTAATCAACAGTGAAATCAATTCGTAATCACGTGTAATCTTGCAATATATTTTGAAATCATTAAAGAAAAATAAGTAAGAAATCGCGTGAAATCGTTGCGAGTCGTTTGAAATCAGAACGAAATCAGTCTTTTATTAGTAACATGCGCCCACGAGACGATTATGCGTGTGCGCATAGGGACTTCGCGCATGTCGGGTGTCAGAGAGACACGGGAAAGTTCCGAGGAAAGTTCCATAGGCATCTCGGGCATAATAGAAAGAATAGGCCGCTAAATTTAACCGTCGGTTTAAGAATACAACGTATGAAGACGTAATTTGAGAGGTAAGTTTCAAATATTATAACACACTGCGCGTACTTCTAATTTCATAACCTTAATTTGTCCTAACCTGTTTTTTAAGTAACAATTAAAGTTTAGTTCTGACATTTGTAAATAAGTTTAATAAAGCTTAGTCGGGAGCTTAGTTAAAAGAAGGCCATCACAAAGAGTATTCCTTTTAAATATTGAAGTATATATAAAATATAATACTACATGAATGGTGGTCATGGTTTTATTTACAACACTGACCACGACGTGTTGTTCTATATTTTAATAACTATAAGCAGATTATGAATAATAAATACTCAGCCAGCACAGAAAGTTCTACGTTTTAATTGTCGTATGAATTATCAATTTGAAGTTAAATATGTATAATCTTTACAGAGAAATGGACGAAGCGAGTGAGAAAAATAAAGAATTGGAGAAAAAGAATGTTTCTCCCTCGGTTTCTCTTGAGGGTTCTTCTCTAGTTTCCCAAGTTACCAATGATGAACGACAATGTAATTTCTGGAATATACTAGAAAGGGATAGCGGAGTATACATATCCCCAACTATTAAAAACATTATGCGTTTAAATAACATGGACAATCCTTTTTCGTTTCGGAACATTACGGAAGATGTATTAAAAGAAATCGAAATCTTTGCTCAAACTGAGATGATATCTTTTATTGATCCCAACTCCAATATGAGGGACTATTTCGGAATATTTCACAACATGCCTGAAAAATTTTGTTTTATGATTGGAGACAGACATCTAATCTCGGAGCTGGTTAAAATGGTTAAACAAGCACCGAAGGATTATTGGAAGTTACCATCGACAGATTGCGAAGAATTTGGAGAACCGTCTTGTAAAAAACGAGCACTTTCTAAACCTGAAGACAAGCACATTTTAAAATCCGAGAAAAAATCTGAACTACATGAAAAGAAGAATCCTAATATCAGGGAAGAAATTAATAAATTAACAAAGCTTGTTAAATCTTTAAGTCAAGACGAAAATCTAAATAAAATATTGCGTAACTTGTTAAAAGGATACGTACAGATCGAAGTTTCAATTAAGGAAATTTATGATGGAGAAACTTACCCTCAAGGATTTACATATGTTGCTGGAATTACTTGTCCATCGTGTCTATTTGTGACCAATATCACAAAATGTGTAACAACAAAAGGTAAAAGTTCCAGATGGATAATTTCCAACTTCAAAAGACACATTTTCCAACACCAGAAATCTACTGAACTTACTGAAAAGCGAGACAAGTCCTCAAGTAATGTTCTTCACTTGCTGCAAGCGTCCGCCAAATCACCCGCTCTTCAAAAGGAAACAAATTACGATTCTAACAGCAATGTAATTGGAGATGTAATTGCTGAATACACCATAGTGGATGATGAGTTGCTGCTTTCAAAAGGTACCGATGTCTCCGAGGATGTCTCCATCGCTCCTATTATTTCATCAATGCCAGTTGACTCTACAGATACAAATATGTTGATAGTTCCTCCAAAGGAACCTGAAGCCTCAACTTCAATATCGCAGTCAACTGTGTCATCAAAAAAGGATAATATACAAGATGGAACGGCGACGGGGGAATGCTAACCCGAGATGATTATCGAACAAATCATCTCGTGGGAAAATTAATTTCTGTAACAAATGTTCGACCCAAGATTCGACCACGTAGTTCTTTGCGCCAAACACGCTTGGCAAGAAAAAGCGAAAATTGTTTTCGGTAGATGAGTTCCAACCGCGAATTTCTATGTACTTTCCGGTTCTTAATCAATTACAGATAGAACTTCAAAAAAATAAAGAATTAAGTAATGCTTTAAAACTTTTTTTGGAAAAGTCGAGCAATAATTCTAACAAAGAATTTGATCCGGCATCAACCGTAACACAATCTTCGTTTTTAAAATC
Source organism: Leptothorax acervorum (assembly GCA_035220615.1). Classification (NCBI taxonomy): domain Eukaryota; kingdom Metazoa; phylum Arthropoda; class Insecta; order Hymenoptera; family Formicidae; genus Leptothorax; species Leptothorax acervorum. The sequence continues at coordinate 52,817 of JASTWQ010000538.1, forward strand.
TTTAGTAGATACTGCTAATAAAAACACAGGCAAAAAGAAGGGTGCTCGGTATGATGATACCCTTAAGCTGTTTGCAACTTATCTATACATTATAGGGGGTAGAATGCTATACGAAACGTTGTGTGCAAATTTGCCACTGCCTTCGTTAAGCACGGTAAGCCGTACTTTAGATGACTCAAGTGCAATAATAATTGAAGGCGATATTCGTGTTGCAGAATTAGTAAATTTCTTACGGTCAAGAAATTTACCTGCAGTTCTATGGCTTAGCGAAGACGCAACCAGAATAACAGGTCGGGTACAATATGATTCTAAAACGAATCAACTTGTAGGCTTTTCCTTGCCATTAGATGAAAATGGCATGCCTATAAAAAGTTCTTTTACGGCTACTTCTGCAAAACAGATTGAGGAGTATTTTATTAATAATACAGCAGCTAATTTATTGTACGTGATTATAGCACAGCCATTAGTAGAAAATGCTCCTTCATTTTGCCTATGTTTATACAGTTCTGATAACAAATTTACAGCTGATGATGTAATTAAGCGTTGGAATTATATGATTCAAAAATTAAAAGACGCTGGCATAACAGTACTTGGCATTTCTTCTGATGGAGATCCGAGGTTACTTAAAGCAATGAAAATAACGTCAAACATTGGCATTATTAGGAAGGCAGGAGAAAGGCAAACAATTTCACCAGTATTAAAATTGGATTCAAATCCTAACTCGATTATGTTGAATACGTCTTTCATTCAAGACACTGTGCATATTGGCACTAAATTGAGAACAAGACTTCTAAAGAATTCTATCGTATTGCCAATGGGTAGTTACATTGCTTCAGCAAGTCATTTAAAAATTCTTTACGAAACTGTTTCTAAAGATAAACACTGTTTAAATCAAAAAGACTTATCACTCAAGGATAAAATGAACTTTGATGCTGTCTTAAAAATTTCTCATCCAAGAGTGTGCGAGCTCTTAAAAACTAATGTCCCTGGAAGTGACGCTACAATAGCATATTTAAATATTATTCATCGGGCTCTTAATGCGTTTTTATGTAAATTGATGACCCCTTTGGAACGCGTTTTCAATATATGGTATTGTATCTTTTTTTTACGTTTATGGAGAGCTTATTTGAATGATATACCGGAATATTCTATAACGAACAATTTCATTACTCTCAATACATACGTATGTTTAGAAATCAATGGACAAAATTTATTAAATGTGATTTTAATATTAATTAAGATGAATCAACCCGAACTTTTTGTACCATTTTTATTTAGCAGTCAACCATGCGAAAGCTTTTTTCGTCACTTACGATCAATGAGTTCTACTTGCTCAACAATTGTCAATTGCAGTCTCCTGGAAAGTATTCACAGAATTAAACGTATACAGTTACAGAGTGACATATCGTCAATGAGCTCTGTTGCAACTGAGCAAGGATTCAGCTTTCCGCGTGCTAAAAAGTTTAGTTCGACTTCTGATGTAATAAATTTATCACTTCCAGGCATTGAAGAGATACAGCAAACTATTGAAAAAGCGAAACTAGAAGCATTTTCAGATATTTCAATGTTAGGTATGAATGTTGACATATCAAAGTCACAGTTCATTAACATAAAAAACATTGAAATCGGCGATATTATACGTTTAGAAGAAGATGATGCTAACGATCCTTCATTATACAATCAGGATAGAGATCAGACTTCTAATCACAATTCTGATGCGCAAAGTATGCTGGACAATGAATCTGATGATTTTAACTTATTAGAAGATTTGACTGTTTTATCGTGTATTGAAGGATCGTTGAACCTTCGTGGTTACGATAAAAATAAAACTGACATCAAATCTGACAGTCCTTTTACCATTGTAAAAGATGGACAGAATAACGAGATTGTTGTTCGGAAATCTTCCATATGTTGGTTATTAAACCGAAATAATTGTAATTTAAGCAGTGATAGATTACAGCGTGTAAGAGAATGCGAATTTTCTAAGTATTGTTTGATGACTCGAAAGACTTCTGGTCTTAGTTTTTGTGAAACTCGCGAGGAAATACAGATTGGAGACTGGTGCTTATTTAAAAATATTGAAATAAAAAAATGCTTAATAGGTTTTGTCCTTGGATTTGCTTATATGGAAAAAAAATTCTGGAAGGCAAGAGAATACTCCAGTAACACTGCGCGAATTAAAGGCAATAAAAATATTGTGGGAGTACTGTGCCATTGGTACTCTGTAGATAAGGAAGAATGCTTAAATCCAGAGCAAATGGAAATACAAGGATACATAGACGTTAAACAATATGTTATAACTATTTCAGCTCCATGCATGACTGATTTAAACTTAAGGCTAAGCCATGATGTTTTTGAAAAGATAAAAAAGTATTTATAATTAATATATTATACTTTTATAACTTTGTTATGATTATTATAACAAGCTACTTTGTGAATTAAATAAAATTTATGAATACTATAAAATACTTTTTATTTTCTTACTTTTTCATGATGTACATTTAGTAATACAAATTACTCGTATAATATTATATATATTATTATTTTAAACTTTTTAAAGAATTGGCATGTTGCTTCAAAAGTTAAATAAAATCTAATAAATCATATTAAAATTATTTAAAGCATTAATTAATGATTTCTATTATTATATATTATAATTTAAAATTATGATAAATTTGTAACATTATTTACATTGAAATTAGCAATAATAACGAGTAATGCTATTGAAATCATTTGTAATCACAATAAAATCATTTGTAATCACAATGAAATCATTTGTAATCACAATGATGTCATTTGTAATCACTGTGATATCATTTGTAATCACAATAAAATCAGCTGTGATTACAATCGATTTCACACAGTCGTATAAAATCACTTTAGTAGTTGTAATCACATCGTAATCAACTGTAATCAATTGTAATCAACTGTACTTTGTAATCACGTGTACATCTAATAGCTGAGTGAATAGCCCCTCGATTAAACCGGTAGATGAAGCAACAGCTACAGGATTGCACCAAGCTTTTTTGGCAAATATTTCTTCCATAATCTAGAAAAAAATTATACATAAATTTAATTAAATATACACATAGAGAATACAATAATTCAACTTTTACAAAATAAAGAATCACATCAAACCTCAAAATGTTTCCAGTGCCGCCGGCTATTTCCGGATTTGTTATTTTGATCTTTTATAGATTTATACGTTTTTTTCAAACTTCTTAGCTTAGAAGCGCACTGAGGTTCAGTTACATCATATCCCTGATTTCTCATTATTGTAGCAAATAATTCCCAACATTTATTATGTGAAGTTTTTCCATCCAAAAATTTTTTTCCATATCTTAATATGTTCTTAAGAAAAAAATAACACATGTATCTAACCACCGATAGCACCTATAAATGTATGCTACAATTAATATGGGTTATAAATTTGAAATAGGGCTCTACAATAAACACAGAAACAATTGAGAAAATATGTAATACTTCAACGAGTTTGAATCTACCTTCATCACAACTATCTGATTGCACATCACTATCCAAAAGTGAAACTTTTGGGTTTTCTGCCATTTGCGCCTCTTTATTTTCCTTTTGCGTTGTGTTTAAAAGATTAGTGGCAAAAGTAGTATCTATAAATAGAAGTGTTTCCGCAATATTATAAACTTAACTTACAAAATAAAATATAATTATTGAGATAAATAAATGTACAGCAATGCAACATAAGAGTGCCTATCTTAGGTTATAATTCATGTATTATATCTTACCCGACATAGCACGACGAGCATCTTCTGCGGATACCGTTATTTCGTACGTTGTGTCATTATCTGCGTCAAACAGCGTTATATTAACGCTTTCTTCGGACGTACTTTGAGTCATTATTCTTCCACAACACTTTTTTGACAAACGAAGCACACTTCTGCACAGATATTTGAAAATGTAAAACGGCCAAACGAGCACACGCAATTGGTCAAGTATCAAACGCTCACGCCGACCCACCTCTTTAGTGCGAGCGTTGAGAGCGTTATTTGAACGATCTGAAGTTGCTCACTATGGCGAGCCCTGAACGCTCGCAGGCGTTAAATGGAACGTCTTAGGGGGCAATGCGATCGTTGCGAGCGTTAAGTGGAACGCACCCTTTATCAGACGATGTTGTCAAACTGTAGCCAGAAATGCGACAGAGCCTGCTGACAGGCAACGTGAGCAGAATGGCAGCAGAAACCGCGCAGAGCCTGCACACATAACTTGGCAGCAGATTGACGACAAAGATCGAGCAGAGCCTGCGCGCATGACCTGAGAACAGAGTGGCAGCAAAAACCGAGCAGATCCTGTCGATATGTCGATAATCAGCTGTTGAAGTGACGCGCATTATTATAACTCTTTAAAAATTATCTTTGATCTATACTGTATATTTAAAGGTTTTTTTTTTATGAGAAAAAAATATATTTTATTTATATACTACAATACATGAAATGTATAGATTCGAATATTTTACAACTTAATAATATATTACACATTATTGGAATGGCGCTATAATATTACATACATTAGTTTTAATGTGCATGTGTATGTGTGTGGTGTAGAACACTATCATATTTAAAATTTTACAGGTAAGAAATTTAGCAGGCCAGAAATAATTGTTATCATAAATCAGATTATCTTGTTAGAAACAAAATAATAAATAGATAAGAAAAAAATTAAATTATTCTAGTATATGTAGGTCAGTAAAAGATATTATAGAGAACAATTGTAATAACAACCAATTAATGAGAGGTAATTAATAAAGACTATTATTTAAAAATCAGTAAAATTTTCTTTATTATATTCTCCACTAATTGGTTTCTAGTACAATATCTTTTATAGTATCTTTTACTAAGCTATACATACTTGACACACACACAACCATTTTAATTTTTTTCATTTTTTTATTCTCTATTTTTTTCTAACGAAATAACAATTACCACCATAATATGTAATAACACAATCACATCTGTTACACGCTGTCTCAACATACGCTGGCTTTCCTCCTCACACTGACGTCGTCTTCGCATGGAAAGATGAAGACTGCTGCTCCTCTTCAGATGTCCCTTTGGCACAGGTTTACCTAAACACAGAAAATTACAATATAAAACTAGTAATCGGAAGGACGTGCATATTATATTGTAGTTGGAATGGCGCTAAAAAGGGCCGATTATTTATTGCGAACACGAGAAATTTCCATGTCTTATCGATTTAAAAAATGGGCACTGAAAAGTGCCGTTTCGTCTGTTGACACAGACAGAAACCACACTGGTATCTCTCCTCCTTCTCCCTTCAACTCCTCCTTCATCCCTCAACTCCTTCTACCCTTCTGTCCTACTCCTTCTACCTTTCTCTCCTACTCCTTCTGTCCTTCTCCTCTCCTTCTTTTTCTTCTTCCTTTCCTCGCTCCTAGGATCCATTTGCCTTGGTTCTTCACAGATTCTCCTGCGGAGAAAACGTACTATAAAAACAATGTATAAGTAAATTATACATAGAAGATTAAGAACTATTAGAGTCATTGTGCAATACGTCGCAAACATCCCGTCGTCCGGATTGAAAAGGATGGCAACACGCTAGTTGAAAAGTGTAATTTCTGATTGCCGATTGCCAGTTACTATTGCCAAAAAGTTCAAAAGTTCAACTTTGTTAACAACCGTAACTGTCAATAAGCGCAACCGGAATTAATAATTTCCAACTAGCCGTTGCCATTCTTCGCGATTGGCGACGGGGCGTTTGCGACGTATTGTAGAGTGACTCTAAATGTTACATATCTCAACGCGTAGTTAAACCTGGACATTCTAATTTATTTCGTCTCTAATTACGAATATTTCAACTTTCTACATAGAATGTACGTATACATTACATTGTTGTATACATATTTTATGTAAAATTTTATGTAAAAGTTGAAATATTAGTAATATTTCAACTTTTACAAAAACAACACGAAAACAACACGAATGTCCAGTTTTAGGTACTCGACCGGGCTTTGACATTTTTACCTAAAACAAATAATGTAATTCTTATTCGTTTAACGTTTGTTCTTCAGGGCTGTCTTCCTCTCCTGTCCTTTCGTCACTCCAAAAGTCGTGGTTGACCCCTCTCGCCTCGACTGTCCGTGTGCGTGGACCACGCATCTTGCTGCGATTTCTCTCCTTCGCAACGCGAACAGCCTCCCGCTTCTGAGCCTGGAATTCAGATCGCGTTGGCTTTGGAAAGTGCCGGTTCCTGCATACAGCATCTGGAAAAAATTATGAGATATATCAGAAACATAATGTTGCGTGGTAGAGACCGAAAGTCGTGCACGACACATGCGTATGTACATTTGTACAAAATAAAAGGATGAACGGCTCGGACACGGACAAGTTTTCGAACTCGAGGCGTAGTCGCGCGTCCATACAGATCCGCATTCGACTCAGGGTATCATCTCCCAGGCGTTGTCGAGGATCTGCGACTCAGGGCCACAGCCCCCAGGCGGTGTCGCAGATTTACAGCATACACAAATGCGCGCGAATAGATATCTTTTTCTTTACCACATTTGTAACTGCGAACAATAAGTGCGAATCCTTGTATCAAAGCTGAATTTTAAAATAGACGAAAAGACAGTGTAATTACGAACAATATTTGTGCTGAACTACATAACAATAAACTGATATATACGAAACCACAGCGTGAAGGTAAATGATATTGACGCTGACCACAATCCATTTTGGTGCCTCCTGTGAGGTGACGGCTCACGCGCAAGAACATTACTAGAGGAGAAGGACGATCACTTTCACGCGTCCTCGAGTCCGGGGCTGCTAGAGCGGTGGAACAAGGCACATCATCACCTGCATTTTACAGTCAGCTAACGTAACTCGTTCATTCCTAATCCGAACCGCCTAGAAATGTCGGAGAGAATCAAACTTCTCGTGCAAATGCGAATCTCCCTAAAATCCCAGATCACCAATGTAAGCAATCTTTTCGACAAGGGTAAATTAGATAACGCCACGCTCAAATTGCGAATCACCCGCCTAACAGAATTATATCAAGCATTCGAAGAATACAGTGACGAGCTCGCGATATTAGAACCGAACAAGGGACATGAAAACGAATTTACACGCGTACAGGAACGTTTTTATTCTCTCGCGGGCAAGGCCGAGAGTATCTTAAACGCGGCGAATAGCTCGAACGCGGACGCCGGTCCATCGAACGACGAAACGCGAAGTGATAATGCACGTGCAAGTGCCATCGCTCCCGTCAAGAAACGGCGAATTAAATTGCCCGAGGCGCCGTTGCCGACGTTTGACGGCAAATACGAAAACTGGCTCTCCTTCAAAAACGCGTTCCGTAGCATGATAGGTTCGCAGACGGATTTGTCGGATGTTGACAAATTGCACTACTTAAAATCCGCGTTAATTGTTGAAGCGGCTAATAAAATAAGAATTTTTTCTATCGACGGGATCAATTACGCAAACGCATGGGAATTATTAGAGCGCTCGTACGAGGTAAAACGAGTCTTAATCTCGCGGCATCTTTCCTTGATTTTAAACTTACCCGTACTAGACAAAGAGACTACGAATGGTTTATCTAAACTAGCCGACGATGCTCAACAGCATATTGCTTCATTGAACGCATTAGGAGTTTCCGTAGGACCCGAGATGATTGTCCACATTCTAGAGACTAAGTTGCCGAAAGTCGCAGTATAAAAATTGGAAGCGAGTCTTGAGAGAGACGAATTTCCAAAGCTCGATCAAATGTATGAATTCCTATACAAGTCCGCAGTTTGCGCACCGAGACGTAAAAAGGCGAAGAAAGGCAAGGGCGAGCCCCCGGTTAAAAGGAAGCGTTATTCGTCAAATCAAACCTTCTTACTAAATTCCTCGCGTAATTGCATAGCCTGTAAAACCAAGCGACATCCGCTCTACTTGTGCGAAAAATTGAAGCAATCGTCCGTGCTCAAACGTATTGAGACAGTGAAAAATGTGAAAATTTGTTATAATTGCTTACGTTCCCATCGAGATAGTCCTTGCAAATTCTCTAATTGCACAATTTGCCAATGGCGTCATAACACGCTCTTACATTATGACAATTACGCGAGCGCTAGCAAATCGGATGCATGAAAACCCGCGGCCGCCAAAAGCGAATGACTAACCGATTCGGTCGGGTGGACAACAATAAGCCTCGCGACAATAATACCCGTATCGGCGCCACAATTATTAATGAGTGCGATGGTGCACGTCCGTGATCATAAGCGCAATCTCATCAAGATGCGTGCTCTGTTGGACACGTGCGCTACTGCGAACTTTATTTCCGAGTCCGTTGTGAAACGATTGGGAATGCGTGTGATTGCACACTCTTTACCTATTAATGCAATTAACGCCACGAGTACCGAGTCGAAGGGCTTGGTAAAAATCACGATACAATCAACGATTGACGATTTCTGTAAAGAATTAACATATTTAACGATACCGACAATTGCAGACTTAATTCCATCTGAAATATTTCCGCGGCAGTCGATCAAAATGCCCTCCAACATCAGGTTAGCAGATCCCGAATTTCATATACCGCGATCGGTTGATTTATTGATAGGTTCCGGAGCAACGTTATCGCTATTCTCCGTCGGCCAAGTTAATTTATCCCATGAAGGTCACGATTTATATTTACAAAAGACGCGTCTGGGCTGGGTGGTAGCCGGCGGTACGTCTGTGAAAAACACGGCAAAAATGGCGTGCCACTTAACAACTTTGGAAAATCAATTAAGCAAATTTTGGACTATCGAGGAAATCGCGACAAATAGACCGAAATCCCAGGAGGAGATTGAATGTGAAACACATTTCTTGAATACCGTGCGTCGTGATAGCACCGGGCGCTACGTGGTTCGTTTGCCATTTCGCGAGGCGAATCAGCATTTTGGCGAATCGCGAACTATTGCACTCAAGCGTCTAGTATCGTTAGAGCGCAAACTTAACGCGAACGCGGCACTAAAAATCGAGTATACACGAGTCATGGAAGAATATTTAAAATTAGGTCATATGTCCGTGATAGAAAATCCCGACGACGATGGATTTTATATGCCCCACCACGCCGTAATTAAAGAGTCAAGCGACACCACTAAAGTTCGACCGGTATTCGACGCGTCCGCGAAGACAACCAACGGCGTTTCCCTGAACGATCTGTTAATGATAGGACCCACGATTCAAGACAAGCTATCTTCGCATTTAGCTCGGTTCCGCACGTACAAGGTCGTTGTTACCGCGGACTTGGTAATGATGTATCGCCAAATCCTGTTGCATGAAAGCGATCGTCGGTATCAGAGGGTTCTTTGGCGTAGGGACGATGAGATAAAAACGTTTCAGATAAACACACTCGCATTTAGCGTTACTTCTTCGTCATTTCTTGCAATCCGCACCATACAAAAACTCGCGGACGACGAATGCCATACATGCCCTAGGGCAGCTGAAATCCTCCGGAAGCATCTTTATGTAGACAATTTATTATCCGGCGCCGACAACATTGACGAGGCTCGCGCGATTAGAGATGAGACGATCAATTTGTTAGCCCGGGGCGGTTTTGCAATCAGACAGTGGGCTTCTAATGAAAAGGATGTCGTTAAAGACTTAGCCGACAGTGAGGTACACGCGAATTTTACAGTAAAGATGGATCACTTTTTGAATACGTTAGGCGTAATGTGGAATACACATACCGATAAGATATGTTACTCGACCCATCCTACTAAAATTGGAGAAAGATTAACGAAACGAATCATATTATTGGAGATCGCGAAAATTTTCGATCCGTTGGGGTTACTGGGGCCCGTCGTTTTATGCGCGAAGAAAGTAATGCAAGACTTGTGGCGGTGTGGAGTGCATTGGGACGAATCCGTTCCGCAGAGTATACACACGGAATCGTCGCAGTTTTCTCGACAATTAGAGTTAATAAATCAGGTCTCCTTTGATTGCAGATTATTAATAGACGATTATGAAGGTGTTCAATTTCATGGATTTTGCGACGCTAGCAATGTCCGTTACGGTGCGTGCCTGTACGTGCGTTCAAGAGGAAAAAACGGACACGTTATCTGTAGGTTGCTATGCGCTAAATCGCGGGTTGCACCATTGAAAACGACCACTACACCACGGCCACGGCTTGAACTTTGCGGCGCATTAATATTAGCGCAATTATACGACGAAGCGAGCGACGCGCTGGGTATTACGCCCGATAAGACTTCTTTATGGTGCGATTCAAACATTGTATTGTACTGGTTAAAAACGTCGCCTCACTTGCTCAAAACCTACGTGGCGAATCGAGTTGTGCGGATTCGGGAACTCAACGGTGGAAGCGAATGGCGACACGTTAAGTAGGAGGACAACCCGGCCGATGCGATTTCTACGGGTCAATTGCCGCACGCTTTCTTACGAAACCGAACGTGATTTGCGGGACCTCCGTGGCTGATCAAAGACGAGGGCGAATGGCCCAACGTAAACACGCGAATAAGCGAAATACCCGAGTTAAAGACGAACACGTGTTTGACGGTAACGTCCGATGATTTCGGCATACTCGAAAAATATTCCTCTTACTCAAAATTACGTAGAATTGTCGCATATTGTCGTCGATTTCGGCCTGCTGACAAGCACGTAGGGTCGTTATGCGCGGAGGAAATTGACGAAGCGGAGATATGTATATTAAGGCTCCTACAGGCCGTGCAATTTTCCGACGAAATTAAAATACTTAAAAATGAGCGGCATGAGGGCTGCCGAGAGGACGGATTTACACCCCCCAGGAGGGCGCCGGGGCACCGACACGGTGAGTCGCACGCTTTGAATTTTGCTTTTGCTTGTTCGCTTTTGTAAGTGCATAGTGCACTTTAACCGCCGTGAGGGGACCATACCCCCCCTTTTTTTTTTTTTTTTTTTTTTACATGGGTGAAATCTTCGACCGCTGGGTTCCCGGGCAAGCCCGGTATGTGGCCCAGCGGCCCCCTCTGATGTTGTGAGGGGGAAGACCCCCGCCCTCGGGGTAGGACGGGGGAGTGCCGGATTCCTACCGGCTAAAACACCCATGGGTGACCCTAACACTGTGCTATGTTGGGAGGGCCCCGGGAAACGCAATGATCACATCCGTGGGCCCCCCCGCACATCGCCTTTTACGGCAAGCCTAACCTAATTTCACGACAGACGGACGGGTGTCACCACCTCCGTCCGTCATCCCTCCCTTTGGGGGTTGCCTTATCTGGCCGGCGAGCGAGCGGTGTATTCCCCAACCGCTCGCCCGCCCCCCCCCCCCGGACGAGAAGGGGGAGGGGTCAGCGCCCGCGTGAAGCGCCCCCCTCCCCCTCCCTCGCCTTCCTCGAAGCAGGCGGGTGCCAAGCCCCCGGGGCGAAAGCCCATCGGAGTCCCGCCCCCCGGGGGCCCGACCCCCGCCGCCCGCCCGCGAGAGGGAGACAGGGCTTGGCATAAAGCCACCATTCTCTCCCTCCCGCGGCCCGGGGGGCCCGGGTCCGAGACCCAAAAGGTCCCAGAGCCAGACCCCCCCGACGGACCGAATGGGGGCACCCGTGGCCGAAACCCCGTGGGTGAATCGGCCCAAGCCCCCCCCGGCCCGCCTCCTCCACCGACCTGTTCGGCCGTGACCGGCGGCGAGAGGGAGGACCCCCCCTCCGTAGAGGTTCTGGAAATCCGCCCCCCCCGACGCCACCTCCTTCTGATTTGCGTCTATCACGGGACCATACCCCCCTCTGGTCCTTCGAGATCGTCGCAATTCAATAATCGTCGCGAATCCGGGGACGGACTTACACCCCCCCCCCCGAGAACCCGTTCTTAGATGAAAACGATTGATTCGCGTAGGAGGGCGTCTCCAGAAATCAGAGCTAGCGTTTTCGCAGAAACATCCAATGTTGTTACCGAGTCGGCATCCTATAACTGATCAGATCATACGCGAGTTTCACGAAAACCATTATCACGCGGGAATACAGACTACCTTATACATTCTCCGACAGAGATTTTGGTTACTCGATGGTCGGAACCAAGTACAAAGGGTGATACGTAGGTGCACGCGCTGTTTTCGTTTCGACGCCAAGGCGATTACATATAAAATGGGTAATCTTCCGTCGGTCCGTGTACGCGAAGCGACACCCATAATATTAAAAATCTTTGTTAGTGAAAGTGTAAAAATTCGTACCGTATATTGCCGTAATCAAACGAGCTTTATACAAGGGTCGCTGTCCTTCTTGTCGGCCCCACCAGGTGAATGACCGCGTCAGTGAGTCGGTTAAGCTTTCCTTCAAGCATAGATTTACGGCTTCCTTTAAATGGAAGCCACTGACATATTCGAAATAATTTACCTGAAAAAATTAATATTAATTAAAATGCATAAATACATATTTGAGTTAATGAGGGCAAAAGTGTTCTTAACTTACAGCATCGGAATAACCGTTCTGGTCAATGTTTTCGAATGCGTCCATCTGCTGTAATGTTGATATCGGAAATCCAGCAGGCTTTACTGTCTCGGAATGGCGATCCTGTACGCATTTCAATATTTTTTCTAATAATCCTTTTATTTGTCTAAAAACAAAAACGTTACACAAAGTTAGACTTTAAGAAAAAAACGTTTTATATTAATATATATATATTTTATACCTACTTCAGCTCTGCCTCCATGCGATCGAGTCGCTCCTCTTTCCTGTAATTTATACAGGGTGTACCTAAACTGGCGATAATTATTTTAATGACAAATACTTTGTAACATTTTAAGACAAAAATTCTAATACGAAAATGCCGAGGCTATAATAGTTTTCAAATGAAAAAAGTTTAAAGATAACGAATGACAAGGTTAGGTAGGGATGGTAACATGGCCAATGATAAAGGTGCTTCCATGAATCGAATACCTTTGAGTATTGTGAAATTGTTGCAAAAAAATTCAAAAGTTTTATTAAGAAACTATTTTTGTTTGTCCGTAATAAATTATTTATTCAATAATTCAATATATTCATGATATGTGTCATTATGTCATATTTATTTGATTAATTCATATGATGGTAATAAATCTCCGCAATAAAAATTGATCAAATCGATGAAATCATTTTTTGTTCCAACTTTTGATTAAATTGGTTATAAAATTGCTAATACCAATTATTTATTCAATTCTGGTATAAGTCTAGCCACTCTCTACTCGTTCGTAAAAATTATGATAAAATCTTAAATATTTGAAAAAGAAAGAAGTTAACATAATGAAATAAAATAAAAAGAATTAACGTAAAATAAATCAAAACGGACGTACTTCATCAAAACCCACGAAATAATTTTTAAATAAATTTTTTCAAAATATTATTTTACGACGTACATTACTATAAGCTTTCCTTTTAATGTTAAAATCGATTTATTTAAATGGGAAGAAAAATTTTAAATTAAATTAAAATTACAAAATGTATGAATTAATAATAATAATAATGAGACTGGGGGGTGGTCCTCCAACGAAGACCTACTGGCGGCACGTAGACTGAGTCCATTGTGCCTCCCCGCTGCAATAACGGCCTCCCAGTTAGGGAAGACCTGTCTCCCTATAAAAGCGAAGCAGGTCCTCCACCGGTAGCTGTCCTATCTGCTCGGGATCCAGAAAGGATGAGCCGAGCGTAAGGAGTCTTTGCCTGGCGTATGCCGGACATTGACCAAGAATATGGAGACTTGTTTCCTCCTCTTCCCCACAAAGTCTACAGTCGGGTGTATTACTACAGCCCAACTTGTACATGTGGTAGTTCAGGACGCCATGACCTGTCAGCAGCTGCACTGCCAGCCTGGCGTCCTTCCTGCTCAGTGATTTAATGTTTCCTGCCAGTTCCTCCCTGGGAGAATCTCCCAAAAGAGCCCTGGCCTGTCTACATTTGCCCCTTTTTTTTTTTTTTTTTTTTTGACGCAGGGAAATCTTCTACTACTGGGATCCCGAGAACCGAAGCTCTCGGTTTGCCCAGTAGCCTCCCTTTCGGGGGGAAGACCCCCTCAGACCCCGGGGAGGGACCGAGGGGAGTGTGGAATTGCATAGTATGCACATCGCCCACGATACTGCATGCATGCCCTGCCCACTAAAACCCTGCGAGTGTCCTAACCAGCATCTACGGAGAGCGCCCGGGAACATTTACTATTGCATCCGGTGCGCTCCCCGATGCTGAGCCTGATTGGCTCCCAACTCTGAGCCTTGTGGCTCGTTGGCTCAAACTTTGACCTTGAGCCGGCTTATCTTCTGTGACGGGGTGTGGACACCACCCACCCCGCCACCCCTCCCGTTGTTGTGGGTTATTTGGTCGACGCCCCGGAATCCCCGCCGGAGCGCCGACCTTCCCTCCTCCAGACCCCGCCCCCCCGTCGGAGGGGGGTCTACATTTGCCCCTGGTTTCCTCTCTCCAGCTACCAAGATGCTGGTTCCGCAGCCAGCCCCGGATCTCCCTCCTGCCTAGACTGGAGGGGACCCCAACGGCCGGCTCCGGTCCCAGCAGTCTTGTCTCCGATCCTGCTCTAGCGAGCTGATCGGCGATTTCGTTACCTTTGATCCCCGAATGACCGGGAACCCACATTAAGGTGACACTATTGTTCTTCGCCAGCTCCTCCAGGGTGCAGCTACAGTCCCAGACCAACCGTGAAGTAAAGTTCGGAGCACAGAGGACCTCAAGCGCCGCCCGGCTATCCGAACAGATTCTGATGCGCCCTCCCTTCCGCTTCCTCTCCAGTAAGGTTTGGGCACATCTCATAATGGCTACAGTCTCCGCTTGGAATACCGTAGCAAATTCACCGAGTGGGACACTTTCCTTAGTACCATCTCGGGGACAGTAGAGTCCTGCGCCAGAGCCAACACCTGTTCTGGAGCCATCCGTAAACCAGATGTCCCCATTCCAGGCATTCAGCCCTTTCGGGTCCTTCCACTCTTCGCGCTCAGGGAAGCACACTCTGTACTTCCTCTCAAAGACGCGGATTGCCGGCATTCTGTCTTGCCCCATTGTGAAAACGGGGCCAGAACCGTTCCTGGAAGTCTTGTGTGTCTAGCACCAGCCTTCCATTTCAACTCGCATCTCAGACGGTAGGCCGCGGCCGCCGCCGCAGCCACCACCACCTGGTACAGTGGCTCAATGCCTAGCAGCACGCCCATCGCTGCCACCGGCGTGGTTCGCATCGCCCCTAGGGCCCCTCTTAAAATCAGAGCCCTGACGTGCTCCAGAGCCATTTTGGCGGTTTTCGTCTGCGTCCTGGGCCACCATACCACCGATGCATACAGAAGCCTGGGCCGGAGAATCGCCGTGTAGATCCAATAGACCATCCTTGGTTTCAGACCCCATATCTGGTCGAAAGTTCGCCTACACGTCCAGAAGTAAGAGCAAATGCTCTTACAGCGATTCTCAAGGTGCTCCTTCCATGTCAGCTTCCTATCTAGGGTGACCCCCAGATATTTTACCGACTCGGTCGGAACAAGTCTTGTTCCCCCCAAAATAGGCCCTTCCACAGGGCCCACTTTGTACTTGCGTGTGAATACCACGAGCCCGGTCTTCAGTGGGTTCACCGATAGACCGGTCCCGCGGCACCACTCCTCTACCACCTCTAGAGCTGCCTGTGTTAGCTCCAGAAGCGTCTCCAGGAAGGGTCCTTGCACAAGGATAGCCAAATCATCGGCATATCCCTGCGTAGAGACGCCCCTATCGTTTAATGTGCCGAGTAGCCGATCAGCTACCAGACACCACAAGAGCGGAGAAAGAACCCCCCCTGTGGGCATCCTCTCTCCACCCATCCGCTGACTCACCGATCCTGATGAGGTCGTTACTCGCCGTCCAAGCATGCCCCTGATCCAATCAACGATCATCTCAGGGACACCCCTCCGAGCGGTCTCTTCACACACTACTTCGTGAGGAGTGTTGTTGAACGCACCCTCCACATCCAAGAAGGTGCCCACCACAAAGCCCCGCTCCTCCAACTGCCCCTCGATAAACGACACGACAGAGTGGAGGGCGGTCTCAGTAGAGTAACCCGCGCGGTATGCTGGTTCCTGTGCAACGGATGCCGCAGAAGAACAACGTCCCGCACGTAGACATCAACCAGCCTTTCTTAAGAAGAAAAGACGTCAGGCTGATTGGTCTAAAATCCTTGGCAGAGGTGTAACCTGTCCTACCCGCTTTCGGGATAAACACCACCCTTGCCAGTTTCCAAGCGCTGGGCGTGTATCTCAGCGCCAGACAAGCCCTTAAAGTCCGTGTAAGGGGCCCAATGATCTGCTGCTCCAGCCCCTCCTGTAGAAGAGCCGGAAAGATCCCATCCGGTCCCGCTGACTTGAAGGGCTTGAAGGCCATTACAGCCCATCTGACCCTGTCGGGTCTAACAATTTCGGCTGCAAGCGCCCAATCATCTCCCCGCGCTCTCCGCAGAGCCGGAGTCCCCTGCCATGCATAGTCCTCCGACTCCTTCCGGAAGCCCGGGAAGCTTGTCTCCAGTAAGTGTGTCAGACACAGTTCCCCAGTCACCATCGTCCCGTCAGCGAGACACATGGTTTCCAGGGCTGCGTCCGGGTCCCTGGCCAAAACTCTGCACAGTCTAGCGGTCTCGGGCATGCCCTCCACTGATTCGCAGAATCTCTCCCAGCTCTTCCTTTTTGCCCTTACTACAGAGTTTCCGTAGTCCTTCTGAGCCCTTCTATGAAGGTCCCAGTCAGACCGGCGGCCCGTGTTCCTGGCCCTGTTCCATGAACGGCGGGCCGCGTCCCTGAGGTCCCGCAGCCTTGGACACCACCAGGAGGTACTCTTGGTGTTTCTAACTGTCTTTTCCGGACAGTTCTTCTCAAAGCTGCTTACCACTTTCGCAGGTGGTCTACGCAGAGCTCTATCTCTTGTGCGGTCCCATGTCTTTTGGGAAAGTCCCTGAGACTGACTGATAGGTCCTCTCGGTAGGAGGCCCAATCAGTTCCCTTGGGGTCCCTCACTCTATTCTCTTCAGACCTGGCTTTAGCCAGCCTAAAGGTAATCTGTCTGTGATCTGACAAAGAAGGCTCATTCGAAACCCTCCAGTCAGCCACCTCCCGAACCATTTGCTTGGAGCAAATGGTGAAGTCAATAACTTCCCTTCTCACTGTCGTGCAGAAGGTAGGTTCGTTTCCCTTGTTAAGAATTTCTAGGTCCGTGGCCGCCAGAAATTCCAACAGTCTCCTACCTCTCTCGTTGGTGTTTGTGCTTCCCCAGATCATGTGATGCTCATTCGCACCACATCCTAAGATCAGGGGAAGCCGATTCCTCTGGCAGTACTCCACCAGGCGAATCACCGGTTCGGGCGGCAGTGAACCTCCCTCCTCATGGGGGAAGTAGGCCGAACATACCACCAGCTTCTTCCTGAAACCAGGCTCTTCGGTGACCTCTATCTCGACCGCTACTGTATCTCTGGAACAGAAATCAGGTATTAGTCGGGCCTCAACGCCCTTGAGCGCTACACACGCTCTGGGTCGTTGCTCTAACGGGGCCTTAAACAACCTCCCGCATCCCGCCAAACCTCTGACACAACCCCGGACCAGCCAAGGTTCTTGTATCAGTGAGATGGCTGTGTGCATTTCAGCTTGGCGCCTGGCGAGAACAGCCGAGGCTCCTTTGCTGTGATGCAAGTTGATTTGGGTGAAGACCACCCCGGTCGGGCCCATTTAAGATCTGACCTTTGGGTTGAGCTCCCCCTTACCCATTACCCTCCCGCCTTGGGACGTCCCTCCCACCTTAAAGATGACTTGGTCCATCCCGAGGTAAAGCTTAAAATCCAGTGTCCTCAGTTTAAGGACACTGGATTCCGGGAGACCGAGAACCAGGTTCCTACCGTCACCGGTAGCCCCTACGTTCTCGGCAAACACTCGCCAGCCCGCCGTGCAGAGCCCCGGGTTTTGCCGCTCGAGCCGCACGAGGGTCGCAGCCGGATCCTCAGGAGGTCCCGGGACCCAAACCACGGCCCTGCACTGCTTTGCAGCACCTCCGGGCCCACCACTTTGAACCTGGCGCCTTCCCATGGCACGATGACGCCGATCCGGTCTTCCAACCATTTCCGCGCCACCGCGTCCGCGCATCTCACAATCGCCGCGCCCGTCTTCAGATGGGTGCTGCGGAATCTAGGCACAGGACCCTCCTGGATACCGTCGATCTCCTTGGAGACCGCACCCCTCAGCAGCGCCAACCGCTCCGCCGTCAGCACCACCTCGGGGTAGCCCTCCGCCACAATCACCCTCGTCAGGGGGTCGGCGACGTCAGCATAGGTCCCAGTTCCCTGAGCCCTTTGCTTTTTCTTCGCCCCTTCTGTCGACGGAGGGGTCTCGTTGGAGCCCATCCGGCGTTTGCTGCCGAAGTGCTCCCGAGACCCCCCACTCGGCGTTTTGGGGGAAGCTGTGGAAAGTTCAGAGGTTGGAGGGAGACCAGCTTGCGCTCTCTCCCTCCCTCTCTTGGCCTTCCTCTTCATCGCGCCACTGCGGTTCCTCTTGGGAGAACCCGCAGTGTTCGCAGTCTCCTCAGATGAGGGGTTAGTGCTTTCCGGGCCCGTAAGAGCCCGTTCCGCCCCCACCACCACATCTGCATTTCTTCCGGAGTCCTCTGGTGAGACCTCCATCGGTATGGTTTCAGAATTTTTGCTATTGTTCAAGTTCTCCATCCTGTTCCCACGAGTAGCTAGGGAAAAGACGGTCCGCCCATGCAGAGCCCAGCATGCATGGGTAAGGCTAGATACTCTGGGGTTTCGCCCGGTTCCCCAGAGGCATCGTTCAAGACACTGCTCCTCCAGTGCCACGCAGCCCTCGCCACGATAGCTTCCAGCTTAGCTTGGGGAGTTGGTCCACGGCGGCGGCCTTCCCCACCCCACGCAGGGTTTTACACCTGGGAGGTCGGTTATAACCGCCACTACCCGAGTGGTCCGCTCCACAGGCACGCGGGGGTTTAGGCCCGGGCCAGGGGCACTCCTCCCGGACGTCCTCCTATTCGCCACCTGGAGACGCGCCCGGTGGGCACTCAACCCGATGGAAAAATGTATGAATTAATAAAAACTAAAATACAAAACGTATAAACTAATAAAATTGAAAATACGAAATGTGTGAATTAATCGAAGCATTTGCAACTATTACGCCACAAATGATTTTAATGCAACAACGAGTTTGTTACGACGTGCACGATTGTGTATCGAATGTGACGGTGGACACTTTAAACACCTTTTATAAATAGAGGTATCATTTTCATACTATTAATTTCCTACTGGTTTTGAGCGAGAAAATTATGAACAATTTATGACTAATGCTAACGTTTTTAAACAATATATGTTAAGACCGTTAAGATATAAATCAATACAAAGGAAATAGCCATACGGTCCAAGCATGGATCTCAGGCAGCTCAATATAATTATTTTCAATATGTTTTTAATACGTATTAATTTACCCTGGCTGGGGTAATATTTTTCGCAATAAGTTCTATACAGTGATTTTAATATTAAATCGATATCGATTTAATTAGGGAAGGGAGAGGGAATTTCTAATGTTCCAACAATAGCTGTGTTTTAAGTCCGACAAATAATCGGCGCGCAGTTTAATATGTTGGAAAATACGCGTATTAAATACATATTGAAAATAATTATATTGAGCTGACTAAGATCCAAGCTTGGACCGTATGGCTATTTCCTTTGTATTGATTGCTAACGTTTTTCTTGACAGATATTTGGTTGGATTTGAGCGGTAAGCGTTTGGACCGCAAAATGATTGACTGCATGTACAATGTACTGTCACGGCTTTTTTGTCCGGATCAAAGGGACGCTAAGAGAGTCGGGTGATAGGCCTCTCGGGATAATCCCTCACGTGAGTCAGGCGGTTCGCAACTAAATCGGTTGGGCGCCAGACGCGATATTCTCGCGTCCACTAATTTTTCAACAATCGCTAACGCAAACTCGCGAAACCACAGCCTGTCACGCGAGGGGCCAGCCGGCTCGACCTAACGGCAGAGGGGCAGGGTAGAGGCAGGGCAGCGCGGGTCGTGACACAAACACAAAAAAGAATCACACTTAAAAGGCCGTACGTTTAATAAACTAGAAATCTTGTTTATTAGAAATGAATGGTTGAAGTAATATCAATTAAGCAATGTGAAAATAACAGTTTGATTTATTTAAATAAATAGGATAACCGTGGTTCGGAGAAAGAAAAGTAATTAGATTATTAAATTTTTGACGGCATGTAATTGACGGTTTTGGTCGGTCCGGATGAACAATAAGTTCGCGGGAGGTGATATTACAAAGAGTTAGAATTTATTATAGCAAGCGGTCGTCCCGGCCGGAAAATATCAGCCAGACAATGATAAAGGCAATAAACAAACGTCGGTTGGAATCGTTCGGAAACACGGGCTGACCGGGGAAAGTATCGCAGGTGAAAGTTAAACAGAACCGTGAATAGTTTGAATAGAATCGGCAAGGATCACGAGTAAATAATACGCGGTATAAGAAACGTAAATTCGAGCGCTACAACATACGGAGTAACTGACCAAATAATATTCGAATCTACAATCCGACAAACAGGCTTGTCGCGAGGACAAACTTAATTTGAATTAACTCGAGAAACCATCTAATTGCGGCGACGAAACGTGAATCTAAGCAGCCGACACTTAGGCTTATCGCGGAAATAAAACGCAGATCTAAGTGATCCGACAGGTAGACTTTTCGCAGAAACAATACTTAAATCTAACTTATAACTAACATCGCCAACACAGAAATAATATCGCGAGAAGGGAATCGACGGAGTTCTCACGCTACAGATAACGAGTGACGCCCCGCTGGGCGCACTGGAATTCGCTCGTAAACAACGCAAAAACTCACTTACGGCGACGCGAAGATCCGGTCGACCGTCGCACGAGCGCAGGTGCGCTAACGCGATGCGAAATTCACTCGCGAGACCCTTATCACAATTGATGCAACACGAACAAATCATCGGAGAACAACTCGACACTTACGCGGCGATCGAACAATTATAACTCGCAAATCGCTAACGATGATGTCGCGATGGTCTCTACGCAATACGCGGGCAGGTACCCCGCAGGGCCACTCTCCGGCGATACGCGATAAAGAAGCGCCTACGCGACTTCCCGAGAACAATACAACGACTCTCGTCACTACGCGAAACTCGATATCCGACACCAAAAACGCGAAACTCTATTCCCGTCGGGTGTCGCGATACTCACGGTCGCGATCCCCAGGAGGCCGAATTACGCGATAAATTGCGCCCCAAAAACCTCCGGCGCACGGTTCTGTCGTCGCGAGGCCCCTCGCGTCCGCCGCCGACCGCCTACACCAAAAACGAATACTCGCGAAACTCGGTCGCGAGCCGAATAATCGCGAGACTCTAGTTGCGCCGTTTCTGGCGACTTTTTATTTCCGCCGCATCCGGCGTACGTCGCGTCCGACGATTTTCACTAACGCTAAACCAAACGCCAAACCCAAAAGAACACGCGCTCGCGAAACGCGATATCTCGAGAACGTGGCGGTCGGGGCGAGACGAACACGGCACTCGCGGTTTCCCGTGGCCGTTCACACACTAATTAGCTGCTAGGGCAACCTCACCGGATCCGGTGACCCCTCGTAGACGCCGTCGAATCCTGGTCACAGGGCGTCGGATAGATCCGCTTCCTTGCGGCCCTCGCAAATTGCGCGAGACGACTTTACGCCTTGGCGGACGACCCAGAAGAGATCGAGCAGTCCGCTCGATGGAAAATCGAGAGCGCACCCCTCCATGGGGTTGCGCGGTAATCAGGCGCGGCGTCGCGACCAATCGGGGTCGACGTACGGCGGATCACGCGCGGGTATTCGCCAATTTTCGGCGGGGTCCTTCAAACGCTGTTCGGCGTCCCTTCGGCCGACGGATTCAGTCGCCCGGTGGTTTGTTCTCTCGGGCGGGGTTCCCTGTGTTGGCCGGTTTCCTCGCGGACCGGGGGACGCTGGCCAGGCGCCCCCGGCCCTCTTAGAGGTCCGGGGTCGTTGCGGGAAGCCCTCCGGTGATCTCGTCGTGCCACGCGTGTCCGCCCCGCGCCCCGTGGTCGGATCACTCGCCCGTCTCGTGACGTCCCCAAGCCGCTTCTCCCACTCCAGTCGTCGTCTTCCGTGTCCATCGTTGAGGCGCGGTGCCTCGGTGAGGTGCCGCGTTTTCATACAAAATAACAAAAAGGATGAGAATGCGCAAATACTCCACTTCGGATGCCCCCCTGGAGATTTCGCGGTTGCTCCCCTGGGTCGTCCGCGGGCGCGAACCCGCGCCCTGTGACGGCGGCGGGGCGCTGCCACGCGCGGCGGACCGTCACGTCACAGTACATATTAAGTTAGTTTTATTAACTCACAGGTTTTGTATTTTTAATTTTATTAGTTCATACGTTTTGTATTTTAGTTTTTATTAATTTATACATTTTGTAATTTTAATTTAATTTAAAATTCTTCTTCCCATTGATGTAAAAATAAATCGATTCTAATATTAAAAAGAAAGCTTATAGTAATGTACGTCGTAAAATAATATTTTGAAAAAATTTATTTAAAAATTATTTCGTGGGTTTTGATGAAGTACGCCCGTTTTGATCAAGAGACACGGTAGTGTCTCGCGCCAAGTACGCGCGGAGCGAGACAGCCGTGGCTCTATATACGCGACGCGACGAGTTGCGAGTACCCGAGATTTTTAGATCTCGATAACTAGTGAACGGATCAAATTGTAACTAGGCTTATCGTAAAGCTTGGACTAAATTTATATAACAAAATTGTTTTTATTTTTCCGCTACGTGCCCTACGAGCGGAGATATTACGATGCAAAGTCCGATCCTGAAAATTTTCATTTAAGAAACGTCCACGTCGGACATATAACATATATATATATATATAAAATCTTGTCCGTTTCACTACTTCGACTGCAGATGGCTCTTGATTTTCGATTAATCGCGTTCGCAAGAGAGATCGATCTGAGTTGCGTGACAGTAAACATAACCGTAAAACGGCCAAACACGTCGCGAGCAGTCGCGATTCCGGCTCGGCTCGGTTTCTATTCGTTCGTGGGTGGGATGTCACGAGACGGGCTCGGCGTCCGACGAGCCAAATTTCGGCTCCTAAATTTCGGGACTATTCGGGAGTTTAAATGTGGAATAGTGAAAAACGTTCAAGTCTCATTACATGTACGAGTTTGACTTGCGAATCAAGCTCGCCGAGCCGAACTCGCGAGTCAAACTCGTACATGTAATGGGCCGCTTTAGACGTCCGCGTCGTCGAGAAATATTCCGTCCGCGTCGAGGTTATATGATGTTTACGATGTTTACGTGTGCGTTCAGTCGGCGCTCGTGAAGTGATAACGTGCAATGTGTGATAAACTATCGTAAGTAAACTATATCGTGCGTGATAATAAACTCACGCTCTCTCTCGCTCGCTTGCTCGCTCGCTTACGTCTCTTACGAGCTAAAGTGAGGTTATTTATATCCTCTAAATAAATCGCGTTCGCGAGAGAGATCGATCGAATCATCATCATCACACGCGTCAAAGTGAGTGAGGTTAACGTGTCATGTCACATTGGGTGCTTCCGAAGAAGCGCTCGGGGTTAGATTTTGGTATAGCATATGTTACGTGCACTATAGTGCACTCTATAGTGCACGTAACATATGCTATATACTAAAACCTAACCCCGAGCGCCTCTTCGGAAGCATCCATTGACACCGCAGGGAGGATTGATTCGTACAATCCTTTGGGCTTATAAATACAGTACTTGCTCTGCTTTTATGTTGATCGTTTCTCAAGTGTGCTTTACGAAATATGCTTCCCAGAAGAAGTGAAAACATTATTTATTGATTTCTTATTCAATAAAGTTACTAATTTGTTGTATATGCTTCTTTGATAGAGATCTGTCTGATGGTGTTCTGCGCTTTGGAAAACGTCGTGAACGCGATGCGTACCATGGAATGAGTTGCAGGTATACAAAGCGATCGCAAAGAACGACGAGGATTTGACTTGTGCAACAACAATGACGAGTTTGCATCGAGCTATGTGGCGAGTTGCTAAGGGCAAGAAGCTCAAAGTTATGATATTCGTAACAGCAGTGATGCTAGTTATATTAAATACATCTTGGAGAAATGGCTTATATTTCTTCCAAAAGACACCAAGACTAATTGGGTGGTAAGAGTTTTAAATTAATAAATTAAAATTAATTTTATAAGAATTGAGAAAAATTTATTTAATTTGTAATTACATTGTTTCTGCTATTTAAAAAATTAATATATAAGTATATACTTCTACTTTGCTTAGAAACTTAATTATTTTTTACAAATGTAGCTTTCAAATCATGATAATTCGAGAGCAGCTTCAAGAATCGGACTCAACCGAATCGACGGGCTTCATATGCTTAGTCTTCTTTTACCTGGACAAGCATATACGTACTATGGCGAAGAAATAGCCATGTTAGATACGAAAATATTTTGTAACAGAACCATTGATTTCATGGGTTGCGCCAGAGGCATAAAAGAATATGAATTTTTTTCAAGAGATCCAGCGAGGACTCCCGTGCAATGGAGTTCCGAAATTTCAGCTGGTTTCTCTACAAATGAAACCACATATCTCCCTATTCATCCTAATTATGTTTACAGAAATGTAAAAATACAACAAAGTAGGAAGAGAAGCAATTTGAAAACGTACAAGAAGGTGGCTAGTCTAAGAAAAGATTCAGTTTTTACAGATGGAGATTATGAACTTGCAAATCTGAATAATAATCGCGTATTGGTATTAAAGAGGCTGGCATTATAATATTTATAGTAATAGATAATACTAGATAATATTTTAAAAATAGCCGAATCTATTAAAAACAGATTTTGCAAACTGTCTACTATAAATTTTATTGGCAGAATAGCGGTAAAAATAGAAATCTTTAAAATAAAATAAATAATTTTATTGCACTTAAAAACATTTGTAATATTTTGTAATATTGTTATATTAATTATTTTATTTGAAAATTAATAGTCCACATTTTTCTACATTATTCCTATAAGTTATTCAATATCTTTTATTTATATTACGTTTGTAAATTATTTAAAAGTTTGGAAAGTTTATATAAAAATCAAAATTTTTGTAATTATTTCTTTTATTGATAACAGGTATTTAAAAAATTATCCAGTATACATTGTCGTAATTAATTTGGGTCTACGGCAAGAAGAGATAAATCTAACTTCAATTTATCCTAATTTGAAAGATACTTTGGATGTTATTGTGGCTTCTAACAATGCAATTGGTGTCACGTAAGTTATAATCTTGTGTTAGTATATTTTATTTAAAAAAAAGTAATAATTTTGTGGTTTTGAGGGCCTGTAAATAAATATCGTTATCTTTGAAATACAAGTAAATTACTCTGTTAATCGGTATATATTTTCAGAGGCACTGTTCCACGGGACAATTTTATATTAACAGCAAACGCTGCGCTTGTATTAAAAGGCGAAGAAGAACAAGCCACAACTGAACCAACTATTACCACACGTATGTTTTTCATATATTAACGTAAATAAGTAAATATATATTAATTAATATAAATAAATATATATTATATATAAATAAGTTTATATTAATGTATATTTAAGAAAATTGATATATTTATTTATTTTAATGCATGCGTGTACATATAGGTACATAAAATTATCGATTTTACGAATTATTATATTAGTATTATTGCATTAATATTTATTTATTTTATTACAAATAATCTTCCAATATTAATGATTAGTAGTCCTAATAATCAACACTGTTACTTAATTACAAGTACCATTTTAGCGACGGAAGAAACTAACGTTACCACTGAAAATACATCTTTTACAGCTAACGTAACCAGTCCTGAAAATACAAAAAGTACGACAAAAGAAGGAGGGAAGTCGACAATAAAACCAGAAACATCTACGAAACCTAATAATGCAATGTCAAGTTGTATTTCTGCATTCTTGTTAATGATAAGCATTATTATAACATCGTGCAGATTTTAAAAATAATAAGAGATAAGAGCCGATACAAAAAAATGTGGAATGTTAGATATAAGCCTAATCAGCCTAGAATGATCAGATATAGAGTGTTTTAAAACGCTTATATCTTTTATCTATAGATATTTTGACTAATTTAACTTAATTTAATGTAGTGTAACTGACCAGTAATTAGACCAGTAATTAGGTTATATTCTGGTTTTCTTTTACTTCAGTTTTCACATAGCAATGATCACACTCAAACAAGTTGTCTTTCTGTATTCCTTACTTCGTCATTCATCGAAAGGCTTCTAATTACTCTGCATAAAAGAGAAAAAAAATTCCGTGTCAATAACCTGAACTGACATTCCAAATGTAGCGGTCAAGGTAACAAGAATAATGTTTATATGTTTTAATTGTATATTCCACACTTTTTTCCTCTCTCACTTCGTAAAAAAATAATTATACTTCATATTAATGTTTGTTTCATATATAAATATATGCTAAGGTATAAAAAAGGAATGGATCTTACGTACGATAAGCACAAGCACTTTCTCCAGTAATAAAATTTGTCTCCAATGTAGCGTCTTTGAGGCAAATCCTATCATACATTAGCACATCAATTTGTCGTGCCAATAAACTCTCAAATTCTTTCCTATAGGTGTCAATAAATTCCTATATGTTTCCGGCATCTGGTTACTTAGGATGAATTAATACAAGCACCAAAGATATCTGCATAATTCAGAATTGACTTAATAGGTCTGCCCCTTTTACTTGCACTTTCTATATTATTCCACTCGTATTGGAACATTATTTTTTATTTATTGTATACGCATTATCCTAATTTACTCTAATCCGAGATTTTAATAAAATTTAATTATTAAGAGATCTAATATACAGGGTGTCCCATTTTAATGTCCCACCTCAAATAACTTTTTTATTTTTGATTGTAGAAAGAAATGTTTCAGACAAAAGTTGTATGGTTTCGTGGAAGACATAAGATGGTGCCATTAGTTTGACCTTGAATAGTTGCTTGAAGGACACGTAAAGGTCACCTTCAATTTCTTAAGTGAAACCACCTACTTTTCATTACATATTCTTCTAGCTTACATCGAGAGCTTTCCAAAACAATTAAATACCTTTTTGTTAAGTACTTTTTAAGTTATAAGGCAAGATGAAAAGCACAATTCGGCCGGTCAAAGCAAGATCAAAAGCACGATCCGGACGGTCAAGGCAAGATCAAAAGCACGATCCGGCCGATCAAGGCAAGATGAAAAGCACGATCCGACCGGTCAAGGCAAGATAAAAACACGATTCGACCGGTTAAGGCAAGATGAAAAGCACGATCCGGCCGGTCAAGGCAAGATCAAAACCACGATCCGGCCGGTCAAGGCAAGATCAAAAGCACGGTCCGGCCGATCAAGGCAAGATCAAAAGCACGATCCGGCCGATCAAGGCAAGATGAAAAGCACGATCCGACCGGTCAAGGCAAGATAAAAAGCACGATTCGACCGGTTAAGGCAAGATGAAAAGCACGATCCGGCCGGTCAAGGCAAGATCAAAACCACGATACGGCCGGTCAAGGCAAGATCAAAAGCACGATCCGGCCGATCAAGGCAAGATGAGAAGCACGATTCGACCGGTCAAGGCAAGAACAAAAGCACAATCCGGCCGATCAAGGCAAGATGAAAAGCACGATCCGACCGGTCAAGGCAAGATGGAAAAGCACGATCCGGCCGGTCAGGGCAAGATCAAAACTACGTTCCGGCCGGTCAAGGCAAGATCAAAAGCACGATCCGGCCAATCAAAGCAAGATGAAAAGCACGATTCGACCGGTCAAGGCAAGAACAAAAGCACGATCCGGCCGATCAAGGCAAGATGAAAAGCACGATCCGGCCGGTCAAGGCAAGATCAAAACCACGATACGGCCGGTCAAGGCAAGATCAAAAGCACGATCCGGCCGATCAAGGCAAGATGAAAAGCACGATTCGACCGGTCAAGGCAAGAACAAAAGCACAATCCGGCCGATCAAGGCAAGATGAAAAGCACGATCCGACCGGTCAAGGCAAGATGGAAAAGCACGATCCGGCCGGTCAGGGCAAGATCAAAACTACGTTCCGGCCGGTCAAGGCAAGATCAAAAGCACGATCCGGCCAATCAAAGCAAGATGAAAAGCACGATTCGACCGGTCAAGGCAAGAACAAAAGCACGATCCGGCCGATCAAGGCAAGATGAAAAGCACGATCCGACCGGTCAAGGCAAGATGGAAAAGCACGATCCGGCCGGATCGTGCTTTTGATCTTGCCTTGACCGGCCGGATCGTGCTTTTGATCTTGCCTTGACCGGCCGGATCGTGTATTTCATCTTGCCTTAACCGGCCGGAGCGTAGTTTTGATCTTGCCTTAACCGGCCGGAGCGTAGTTTTGATCTTGCCTTGACCGGCCGGATCGCGGTTTTGATCTTGCCTTGACCGGCCGGATCGTGCTTTTTCATCTTGCCTTGACCGGTCGGATCGTGCTTTTTATCTTGCCTTGATCGGCCGGATCGTGCTTTTCATCTTGCCTTAACCGGTCGAATCGTGCTTTTTATCTTGCCTTGACCGGTCGAATCGTGCTTTTCATCTTGCCTTGATCGGCCGGATCGTGCTTTTGATCTTGCCTTGACCGTCCGGATCGTGCTTTTCATCTTGCTTTGACCGGCCGGATCGTGCTTTTCATCTTGCCTTAACCGGTCGAATCGTGCTTTTTATCTTGCCTTAACCGGTCGAATCGTGCTTTTTATCTTGCCTTGACCGGTCGGATTGTGCTTTTCATCTTGCCTTGACCGGCCGGATCGTGTATATCATTTTGCCTTAACCGGCCGGATCGTAGTTTTGATCTTGCCTTGACCGGCCGGATCGTGCTTTTCCATCTTGCCTTGACCGGTCGGATCGTGCTTTTCATCTTGCCTTGATCGGCCGGATCGTGCTTTTGATCTTGCCTTGACCGGCCGGATCGTGCTTTTCATCTTGCCTTGACCGGCCGGATCGTGCTTTTCCATCTTGCCTTGACCGGTCGGATCGTGCTTTTCATCTTGCCTTGATCGGCCGGATCGTGCTTTTCATCTTGCCTTAACCGGTCGAATCGTGCTTTTTATCTTGCCTTGACCGGTCGGATCGTGCTTTTCATCTTGCCTTGATCGGCCGGATCGTGCTTTTGATCTTGCCTTGACCGTCCGGATCGTGCTTTTCATCTTGCTTTGACCGGCCGGATTGTGCTTTTTATCTTGCCTTATAACTTAAAAAGTACTTAACGAAAAGGTATTTAATTGTTTTGGAAAGCTCTCGATGTAAGCTAGAAGAATATGTAATGAAAAGTAGGTGGTTCCACTTAAGAAATTGAAGGTGACCTTCACGTGTCCTTCAAGCAACTATTCAAGGTCAAACTAATGGCACCATCTTATGTCTTCCACGAAACCATACAACTTTTGTCTGAAACATTTCTTTCTACAATCAAAAATAAGAAAGTTATTTGAGGTGGGACATTAAAATGGGACACCCTGTATAGGCTGAATTGTGAAAACGCGCTACTTGTTCAAATTTTTGTTATAAAAAAATAGATTCTAGATTTGTTAAAGTGACGATCTTTGATGAAGTATTTCAAAATAAAGAAGAAAAAATTATATTAATTCTCAAAATTATATGTAGTATTACGTTAATAAATTACTCGAATTTTTACAAATAGTTTCTACAAGTGGAATCAACCGGTTAAGATACTTATTATAAAAAACGAAGTATTGATTTTGGAAGGTCTCTTAAGTTTTTCAAATAAGATCAATGTTAAAAGGTACTTGGTATCCAAATCAAAATATTGATTTTGCAAACATTCGTAGGTTCAACAAACTGAAATTAATTATGTATCTCGATGTTTCATAAGATATTTCACGCACGCATTTTATTTTAAAAGCGATTAAAATTCATCTTAAATGTCGATTCGACCAGAAAGGATAATTACTTATGTTTTCACGATATCGCGATTATATTATATGCAATATTTCATCTTCTCTACTTGTCAGTGAAACCTCGTTTTCGAATATATACGCCACAGTAATGAAAAACCGATAATCGAAAAATATATTGGAGGCAGAATATTGAATGACACATCGCTTAATTTTGCTTGGTTGAATTTTATGTCAACAAATATCCACATTTACTATCTTCTCACCTAGGCAAGCTTTCTTTCAAGCGGTCCTTACAAATATTCAAGTATCTCTTAATTAATTAACATAATCTAATCCAATCTAATAGCCGGTTCTCGTATCTCGTATGTTCCAGATTACAAGATTTACAAGTCTAATCCATTCCTATTTTAAAGTAATGTGTAATTATCGCAAATTTATGTCTTTACTACAAAGATATCTTTGAGTTCTGCATATCTGTAACAGTAAAGCAAACAGTAAAGCAAATAGGAAACGAGTGCACTCTGAACGACACGTAAATATTCATATCAATGCGCTGACATCGTGAGGAACTGCCTTACGCCAACGGCATGCGAAAAGCATATATCTGCTACTGGAATGGCAACAAGCGTTAAAGATTTTTGTGGCAAGACTCAATGTCGTGTTTTTCTCATACCGTATTTGCTATATAAGATATTCTATATGCAATTTGCTATATAAGATATTCTATATGCAATATGCTATATAAGATATTCTATATGCAACAAGGTTTACACCACTTTTATCTTTTTTACAGATTCTTTGATTATAAATGCAAAATTTCCTTAACAAAAGCGATGAAGAAGTAATAATTTTAACGATTGAACGTAACATTAACGATTGAAAAGGAGGATTTGTTGCAAAAGAAAACTTAGAAATATAAACACTATAAATTCATATCTTCTTCAATTTCAAGTGGGCTTTACTTTAACATGCCCGGTCGCTAATGCCTATTCTGTTCCGCGCAAGGATTACATGTTTAAATTCTTTTTCAGATACTTAGACGTTTTCAGATATTATTTTATAATTCAAAGTGCGCAAGAGATAATCCACTTAAAAAAAATTAAAAAGTTTGAAGTTTTGATCATTTTCAAGTGCATCCTCTTAAGTCAGGAATATCTTACACGTTTGCTAGAGATTAATATATAATCTATAAATATGCTAAAACATGAATTGCAACCCATATCATTCTGCAGTCGAAAAATGTACGCGGCACTTCCGTGGACGAAGTTAGTCGTCTAAATAGATTATTTCCCAAAAGGACATCCTACACGTCACAATAAGAATTTAAAATCTTGCTCGGTATAAAAGTGACTCACTCTTTGTCCTCATTTTATCATCACTAAAATTAAACTAAAACTCAGCTTCTGTAAATTTTTTTATAAAATCATAGAATTTAAATATGTTAGAACTGATTTCTCTGTATTATTATTTAAATTTTAATCTATTCTTCGTCATCTTTTAAGTTTCACGACAAGAATGGAAATAATCCTGGCGGATACATATACTACAATGTCTATTGCTCCAATAATGACAAAGCACGTTAAATTTCTAGGGATTATTTCTAAACAGATAAACCTGTATTGTGCGATAAGTCGATTAGAAACAAGATTCCTCGAAATCTGAGAACGATTATCTGAGAACGATATCGGAACGATTTATTTAAATATATATATTTTCATTCCTCTTCCTCTTCCTCTTCCTCTTCCACCTCTTCCCCTTCCTCTTGCTTCCCGGTCACGTGCGGCTCTTCCTGCTCTTTGCCATCTTTTAGCTGCAACAAACAGAAATTTATTTTATAAAAAATAGCGTTTTTAACTGGGCAGGGTTTGTTCGCTCAGAGAGCGATTATTGAAGTCACATTGGCAAATCGAACTTTGCCGAAGTGACGTCAATAATCACTCTCGGAGTGAGCAAACCCGGCTCAGTCAAAAACGCCAAAAGATTGAATACCATAACTGTATTTTAAATTGTATTTACGAGTTGATGTTGTTGACGTTGTTGGTAGCGCTAGTGCCGGTGCCGGTGCCGGTGCCGGTGCCGGTACCGGTGCCGGTGCCGCCGGTGCTGCCTGTGATGTTGATGGCGTTGTTTGTGCGTTTCTGATCATCAGCGATGGCGATGGCGAATTAATTGCGGCGAGTTGTCGCCGCAATTTTGCGTTTTCTTTTTCCAGCCGCTTCATTTTTTCCTTATCCTTATCGTTTTCCTTATCCATATCTATGTCCGACAAATCTACCTCAGACGTAGAATCTTGATGATCATCCTATAAAATAAATTGATACGTTAATAGTTATTTGTGTAACAAGTGCAGTAAGTTGAAAATTCACGGGTGCGGGTGGACGCACCCCAGTGAGAAATGATATTTCGATCGACATCGAATCGGTATCGATTCTATGCCGAAATATTGTTTTCGACATCGAATCAATACCGATTCGATGTCGAGCGAAATGTCATTTCTCACTGGGACGAGCCGAAGGCGAGTGCGATCACCCGCACGCGTGTCCAATTTTCAACCCGCACGTGTTACACACACAATTTTATATTACAAGTGCGTGGAAAGTGGCCTATTACGCGCGTGACACGCACGTGTGATATATATATATTATTATATTCTTACGCTATGCGACGAGTTGCGAGTACCCGAGATTTTGAGATTAATTTAATGTACTTACATTCATATTAAGTTGGCTGATTTTGAGTTTATCCATAAAATCGAAGATGGTGGTCTTGACGTCGAGGAACTGGACGTTGTGCTTGCGACGCTGAGGCAGCTTGGTGGCGTCAACCGCACGCAATCTTCTTCTTCTTATTTGCTCAGGCTCCTGCCTCCGAACAGAGGTCGGAAAACTTCCTCTCGTAGAACCTCCTTTCTTCTCGTAGAACTTCGTTTCCCGGGGACACAGCACGCCGGGGAGGGGGAGGTACTGCAATACCCCCTCTGTCTGTATGTGTGCGTGTATGTGTAAGATAATTGAACTACATAATTAGCGGCATCCTCAAGGTGTTGTGTACGTACCTATGTATGTGTATGTGTCCGCGGTGTTGAGCTCGGGTTGCCG
Source organism: Leptothorax acervorum (assembly GCA_035220615.1). Lineage (NCBI taxonomy): Eukaryota > Metazoa > Arthropoda > Insecta > Hymenoptera > Formicidae > Leptothorax > Leptothorax acervorum. Next base: position 85,808 of record JASTWQ010000538.1, read on the forward strand.
TGGGTGCGCTATGCCCAAAGAATTGCGCGGATCACTTCCCCCTGCGGTCGCCAAAAAATCGTAACCGCACGCAATCGAAAACTGACTGACGGAACTGGTGCAATGGCTACCGCCGCTACCGCGCTACCAGTAATGGCCGACTTCTTCTTCTTCTTCTTCTTTGTATCCCAGTTGGATCTCCGGCTCTAATGAGCCATAGTACCACGCTTTATAAGCAAGACACCGGGTCCAGAGTGGGGGAACACTGGAGCCCTCTTGTACGAATCTCATAAGGCTTCAAGCCGTTATTCAAACACTGCGATTAGCTGGGAGGTCGATAACTATTTGAAAATAAATTCTACGTGCATGTAATTACAACTTAAGACTACTGTCCTTAATAAAAGCAAGAATAGCCTTAACAATCTTATAGTTCAAGTTACTATACAAATACAGGCAAGAAAAAGGAGCCGAAAGATTAAGATCGAAAAGAGATTGAACAAATTTAGATCTATCAGTTTCAAGCAAATTACAAGCCCAAAATATATGATTAATATCCTGATACTCAAAACCACAAGGGCATGAGGGGGATTCACCGATACCGAACTTATGCTTAATAACGTTAGTATATGGGTAACCAGCAAGCAAACGAGCCATAATTCCAAAATCGCTTCTGCAAATTCTAAATTTTGAAAGAAATGCCAGATTCAGATTTAGATCAGCCAGATTATCCATGTAAAATCTGCCCGAACCATTATTAATACGATCCATAAATCTTACGTCAATATCTATGTAAGCATACAAAAGATGAGAGGAAATATCCCGATGAGAGATTTTATTATTAAGTAAGGAGCCACTTAATGAAGCCTCCTTGGCAGCCGAGTCGGCCTGCTCGTTACCCAAGATTCCCTTGTGTGCAGGACACCAAGAAAATCTAACCGTACAGCCACATGCTGCCGCAAGACTAAGCTTAGATTTTAAATTCGGAACTAAGGGGCTAAGTTTGCCATTGCTAAATGGTTTAATATTTGCGATAGTCTGTAAAACGCTCCACGAATCCGTGCATATATTAACATACTCCCATGAATTCAATAGAGTCAAATCGATAGCAGCAGTGATTGCCAGAGCCTCTGCTGAAAAGGAGCTCGAATAACCATTTAGCTTAAACCGTTGCGTAATGTCCAACTGCGGGATCCGAACCGAACAACCTACAATCGGCTCACCATCATTCCCCACAGACCTAGAACCATCTGTAAAAATATCAATCTCAGTAGGGGAGGGTCTAATCAAAGAAACCAAATTAGTGAAAGCCAAATTAGGGTTACCGTTATCCTTAGCTAGCTGACCGGAAGCAAAATCTATGGGAGAAGTGACACCAAAAATATATGCAGGAAAAGAGAAAACCGGATGAACATCCCAAGTATACAAATGATTACGAAACGGAGCTATAACAGGCCATCGAGAAACAATGAAAGGAACATTGCTAGAAGCAATGTTTTGCCGATTAATTAAACTATGCAAATTGGAAACTTTATTTATAATTTTATTATTACGCAATTGAATAGATCTACCTAAAAATTTGTCACATTTATACGAAATTCTTTTCATAAAGGATCTCTGACCCGAAAACACCCAGCACACTCTATTAGAAGAAGATCTTGGGATATTCAGAGCCACCTTATAAGCAGAGCATAACAAACTCTCAACAGTCTTAAGATAAGAACGAGCAGCGCTAATATACCACATAGAACCCCATTCACAAATAGCTCCAATGGTAGCATTAATGAAGTTAATCGCAAGAATGGGACTAATACCCCAAGATCTCCCAGCAAGCCATTTCAAAATATTCACAAAGGTGAAAGACTTAGTACGCAAGGAAGAGATATGATTCTTCCATCTAAGGCCAATATCCATAACCAAGCCCAAATACTTGATGAAAAAGCTAAGAGATACACTACCGCCAGGTAATTCCAATCTGTCAGGAAGGGTCAGAGATCTTTTACGATGAAAAATGATGAATTGAGTTTTCGAGAGAGAAACTGACAGATCCAATCCATTCAACCACTCCTCCACCTGAATGAAAGTCGACCTCAAACAAGAAATAACATTATCCAATAGATTATCCGAACACAAAATCGCAATATCATCAGCATATTGTAATAAAACTACATTATGAGGAATATGCAGTAGAATATCCTTAACGTAAAGATTAAATAATAACGGGCTCAAAACTGACCCTTGGGGTAACCCTTTTTGCAAAAGCCTGCTACCAAACGAAGCACCCGACTCGTAAAAACATGCAGATCTAGGAGACAGGAAATTCATGAAAAAACTCTTATACCCAGAAGGAATCCTAAGTCTATTAATAATACTAAATAGAGTACACGGATTAACATTATCATAAGCAGCTTTTATATCTAAAAATAGAGCACCCGTCATAGAACGTCGAGCAAAAGCCTTATAGACCTCCAGATTGATAATCGCCAGACAATCATCACATGATTTACCCCTTCTGAATCCAAACTGACACTTGGGCAAAAGCATCTCCAACTCAATATACTTCTCGAACCGTCCCTTAATCATTTTTTCAAATGTTTTCAAAACATTAGAAGCCAAGGAAATAGGCCTAAAGTCCACCTTATTAGATTTAGGGATAAGCACAACATCAAAACGACGCCACTGAGAAGGATACGACCCATCACGAATAATTAAATTAAATATGTCCAAAAGCCCAGATCTGGCAGATTCAGGAAGCAATTTCAAAAGATGATAGCCGATAAGATCCGGACCGGGGGAACTAGAACTTCTAGAAGAGGCAATAGCTCCGTTCAATTCATATAGAGAGAATTCGTCGTCGAATAAAGAAGAAAACGGAATATCAGAAATATTTTCAAACTGGTTAGTAGCCCAAGGGGGTGAAAAATTATTAATATATTCGAGAATACTTTTAAATTTACTACTTGAAGGAAGATTATTTGATTTGAAAAATACAGAATTTTTAAAAGAATTAATTGTTTTCCAAAAAGTTTTAATATTAAAATTTTCATTTAAGTCATTAACAAAATTTACAAAATTCTCTCTTTTCCTTCGACGAATAGTCTTTCTAGCTATATCAGAGCTTTTCTTGTATAAATCAACATTCTCCTTCGAGAAGCGAGCAGAACAATTCTTAAAAGATTTTTTCCTATTAGCAATAGCCTCCTCACGTTCAGAATCCCACCAAGGTTTACGGATGAGTTTTTTAAATTTAGGTTTATACGATTTGCAAGTCCGAGAGTTTTGATCGAAGTAACGGATGTGACCTGAAGCCTCAAAAATTGAAGCACCAGATTTAAGGGCGCAATCTAAAACAGCGGTAGACCATAGATCGTAAGCGTAATCTCCAGAGAGATCTCCAAGAGTAAAACCTTCCATAGATGTATTAATCAACTCACAAAAATAATCCTTGTTCATCTTAGTCAAGCACATTCTCGGTCTTTTATTAGGATCGACAGAATAAACATCAGAAGAGAACTGAATGTAAATTTGAAAGTGATCACTGCCAAAAGGTTCTTCAGAGATAGACCAAGAGCATTCATGACATAATGAGTTAGAGATAAAGGTGATATCAGGACAACTCACAAAACTCGAGCCATCAGAAATTCTCGTAGGATCCCCGTTATTCAGAAGGACAAAATCATAGCATGAAATTGCCTCCAGGAGACTAACACCATCCCTACTATTCTTAGAGGAACCCCAAGTCTCATGATGAGAATTGAAATCCCCACAAAAAACAATAGCTCCCGAATCAGAGGCATCCGTAACTCTAGAAATAAACTTATTCCAGCAGGCTTGGTTGACATAAACATCCGGAGGCTTATAAACCGACACAACCAAAATCCTGTGAACAGATATCTTGCTGTTAAAGAGAGAGATACAAGAGAATTCAATCCCTGGATTATCAGGAAGATCGATTACCATAGAAATAGGATCCAACTCAGGACGACATAAAATGGCAGTACCACCACCAATATGATCATTGGGTCTGTTACTTCTAACAGAATAGAAGTCCCTAAAAGAAAAATAAGACTTCTCATGAAGCCAAGTCTCCTGCAAGCACACAACGTCAAATTCATTAACCATGTTCGAAAACTCATGGAATTTTCCCGTAATGCCCCTACAATTCCACTGCATAATCCTCATAGTAAATAATTAAGCTTAATGAAGTTTGCTAAATAAGATACGCAAATATTGCGACACCGTATGAGCCCTTATGTGCTCGGATTTTTCACTATTATAAAGCATTCGAATGTCATTAAGTATAATATCAGGGGCCGGATATAAACCGGACAACGAAGGCAAAACATATCCAGAAATCAAATCCGAGGAGGAAGATTCAATTTGAAGGTCCATAGCCCCCTCAGGTACAGACCCATCTCCAGAAGGACGAATAGTAACCTCCAATTCAGAAGGAGGAGGAGGCAACAGATCAGACCTGCCGCTAACACTAATCGAGCGTCTAGCTCTCTTATTCTTACGATTAGAGCGGATAGAAGAAGACTTACCCTCCACAATATCAGAAGGAACAAATTTAAGCCAAGCATAATAAGCTTGAGATTTAAATTCTCTGATGGCCTGTTGCGAAGACTCTATGCCCCTAGACCTAACCAACCTCCTCGCTTGCGAGAAGGAAGAGTTCGTATAGGCCATAACTGTATTAATTATTAGATGTTTAGAATAGGCAGGACAAGAAACGTCAGACGAGCTGTGTTCACCCTTACAATTAACGCAACAAGGAGCTGAACCACAAGATTCAGACTCCAGGTGTGACAAGCCACATTTCTCACACAGAGGTTTACCCCTGCAAGCAGCCGCAGAATGACCCCATCTATGACAGGTTAAACAATTGCGTACCTTATTAACGAAGGGAAAAACCCTACACTTTACTCTCCAAATATAAACAAATTCCGGAAGGAGATTAGATGCAAAGGAAACTTTAACCGAAAAAGAGTCCTTAATTTTGTTACTTATTCTATCCCGGTACTTCATCCTCTCAAGAGAGAGAATTTTAACCGGACCGTCAGGCCAAGAAATACCATCTATAATCTCCTCTGTTGAAAGATGAGTATCAACGTTTCTGATAACTCCGGTTCTAAACAGCTTATAATTAGGAATATATGCGAACAAACCCGTAGGAAGGAAATTCTCAGTTTCAACAAACAAATTAGCCTCCAAGTAATCTTCAAATTCAACTTTAATTAAATTTTTGCCGAGTCTTTGCATAGTATTGATATTAAATTTACTACATAATAATTTCCCAATTTTCATAGGGTGAGCATTACCAATATTATCAGAAACGTTTGAAGCGCTCTCAATATGAACCGAAAAAGGAGCGAGAATACTATCTGTATATCTATTCCCCAACTGAGACTGAATATGCTGAAGTCTATGAGAAAACGGATTCTCTGTACCCGAAACAGAATTACCTGCTGGATGAGACCCCACACTAATATCTTTCTTAAGTCGCTTGGCAGAGTTAACATTATTATCCTCTTTAGGCGAGGAAGAAGAAGAACGGTTTCCTCGATTCCCGCTCTTAGTCATTTTAATTAACCAAAGAAAAGTTAATAGGATACTGAATAATGAGAAAAAAGGGGGGTGAAATATAATATTCAAATAAGAAATCTACATGAAATATAAGCGAAAGAGAAATGATGTTATCAAAATAAGAGAGATGATTCAGAAATACTCAAATAATATTCTCGACTAATACATATGGTCAAGAATACACAAGGGAAAAACGACCCGCAGCTGGAAAACACGCAAAAACTAATAGGCAAACAGGCCGAACAAAAACACGCAGATCAAAATAACGAATTCGAAGGCACGAAACAGATAAGGCATATAACCCGCGACAAATAATATTAATATTAAACCATTCAGCTGCAAGGGAAAATATAATTAAATCATAAATAATCAAGCATATAAGTACCATATAAAGCAATAAATATTCTGAAGTAATAATGAGCAAGCGAACAATAAAATAGATACTCAATAATAAAATGAAAGATAAATAAATATATCCAGAAAGATGAACAAAATAAATCTCAATTAATCAAGAATAATTAAATAGAAAACGACATAGGACATGTAAATAAATAATTAAATAATTATAAAAATACAAAATCAGTAAGGATTATAATAAACAAACTTATCAAATAAATACCATAATACAAACTAAATCCTAAATAAACCAGAATAAATTAAATAGAAAACGGAGTATGAAATGAGGATGAAAAACTAAGTATAAATATATGACATAAGAAAGAATTATAAGCATAAGAATGGAATCAGTGAATATATGTATAAATAAAAGCAAGACAAAAATAAGGCAAAATATTTTAGAATAATCAAATAAGATTATCTGAGCCAGTAAAGCAAAAAGAAATTCAAGGCAAAAAGAAAAACGATAATAGTTTAAAAGAAAGTTAAGGCATGCAAATAATAAACTAAACAGACATAGTTATCTCGCTCAATTAGCTCACAGAATGTCCTCGCAAAGCCATTAGCATTATAACGTCCTCAGGCGAAGCGATAAAAACTCTCTTGCAAATTGGAGTATACTCCAATTGCGTAGAAGGCCGACCCAGCACCACGTGTAGATTTTCCAAGAGCGAAGCAGGATATTGTATATCACAAGTGAGCCAAAAAATATCTCCGTAACTAACACACCGATAAAAATGCCAAGATGAAAATATAGAATTATATTACATTACAGAAACTCGGATAATTCCGCCCGAAGAGAATATTATGAAACACACGTCTGGCTCGAACGGTGTCTCTAGACGGACCCAATGGCCGACTTGAGGCCGAGCGGACCCGCGCTCATGTAGCGCTAATAGATCGTTTTTTGTTTTTAAAGGTAGATTTATAAAGGTAGTAACCGTTGGTTTAAGCCGTAAACCCTAAGAAATTGACCAATAATACGCGATTATCGACCTGGGATTACCGACTGTGATAGTTTGTGCGATTATCATGATCTTGATTTCTCAAGTTTTATGGTTGTAGCTGAGAGTTTATGTGTCACTGATCTCTGATTGACTGCAGTGAATCGAAGATTGTAATAATCGTGTATTAAATACATAACAATAAAGCGAAGAAGTAAGTAGAAGATATTTGTTAATCCCTTTCAGCGTATAGTTATATATATATGTATATATATATATATACAATATTTATGTATTTTATAGGTTGTGTCTGGCATTTAATGCAACTGTGCGTGTTTTGAGGTATGTATTTCGAAAAATGCATGTTATTATAATTTTAACAGTTTTAATCAGAGCTCGGCAAGCTTCTCGTTTAATTTTCAGCTGGGTCCGTCTAGCGCTATCTCTCTTTTATCTTGCCGTCCCGTGCGCAGTCTCTAAGCCGTTTGAGGCTCAGGCGCGTATATAATTTAATTTAATTTATAAACAGTAGCTTTCTATGTCATCCATAAGGTATTATTACTGTTGACATGTTTTTTTTAAGTGTATCTCCAGTAGGTCTAATTCATTGATAACTGAAACAATCCTTTAATTAATTGAACAAAAGTAGAATTAAGTATTATTGAAATGAAGAAAATTCAGGTTGACTTTTGGGATCTTTTACAAGCGAAAGCGGGAACATCGATCTGCATATTGCACGTAGCAAGCCGCATAAGACGCGATAAAGAATCATCACCGATGTCACTCATTTATTGAATACTGTTTCTGTTCAATTAGTTAAAGGGTCGTTTCAGTCATCAGTAGATTAGGCTTACTTTAAAAAAAAACCGTATCAACAATAGTACCTCATACCCAGTGAGAAATGATACATCGAAAAGACGTCGATTCGATATCGATTCATCGAGATCACATCGAAGCGGTTCTGTCAAGTTGTTGAACGTCGATAATTTCAAAATTTCGAAATTATTTCGATGTTATGATAACTTTGCAAAAAATATCTGTTGGTAGCAGTAGCAATATAATATAATACTTTCTTTCAAGATTTTCAATGTTTTCACGTTTGTCCATCATCAGCGGTTTCGATATCGATTTGATAACGATTCGACTTATGAGATAAAAAGAACTAAATTGTTTCCTAAATAAAAAAAAACTGAAAATTATTGTGTTTTAAATTACATTAACTAATAAATGTGGCCTAATACATATTACAAAAGTTGGTCTATACATGGAATAGTGCTCTTGCAGATGTTTATAAATTTTAAACCTTTGCAATCCCCTAATTTCTTCTACTTAATAAACTTCTGATCAAAATATATTTTGATACTCTAAATATTTCAATCAATTTCTTTTAATATAGTATATATATGTATATACACACATATATATATATATATATATTAAAAGAAATTGATTGAATATAATATATATAATTTAATATATATATATATACTAGAAATTTATGTAATTTAAGTATAAAAAAAAGGCTTATATTTAAATGATCATAATCAAAAGAAGAACAATTTTAGATCGCATAGTATATGATAGTTATTAAACGATTATAAACCGCCGTGTAACAGAGCTCATTTTGGGCGCGTTCAGAACAACCGCTGTGGCCAGACTCTGACTTCTAGAGACTCTAGTTGTGCTGAATGCGCCCAACGCGACTCTAGTTCTGCTGAACGCGCCCAACGCGCGGCACCGATCGCTGTTTGTTTTCGCCTCGTCTGTCCTGTCGCACGACTCCTGAGTCGCTCTCGACTGCCCTCGACGACTTGTTTAGACCTGTTTGCAATTTATAAGTGTTTGTAAGTTACGAAAACGAAGAGTGAGTAAGTACGCTGTCGAGCTTTACAAAATTCAGTGACTGGAATTAGTGTTAGTGGATTGATACGACGTGGATTTGACACGATGGCAGAGGATGATAGCTAGGCCTGTAAGTATCTTCCAAAAGCACAGTTTTACGCGGCTTTTTTGCGCAAGTTTTTTTACGCGATTTAGCCTGAGCGTAAAGACTTATATATGTCATGTTCTCGGGGGGGGGGGGGGGGGGGGACGATTGTATCGTAGGTTTATTATTACCGGCCACTGATGTGCTTTTTATTATTTTTGAGATATAATTAATTAAAATAAAGATTAAGTATATCTATGTATACATATACATATATGTATATATATATTTTTTCACTTGTATTGCATAATATTTAAAAGAAATGTATTTTACATTGTTTTACAACTTTAGCGATGTGCGTCAAAGATGTATAATACATACATATGTAATTAAAGAGGCAGATGTAATATCATATAAATGTGAATTTATCTCAGTATATCGATTTGTGAGAGTGATTTATCTTCTGGATTGTGTCTATTATTCTTATTTTTCTTATTAATTTTTAATATCTATTAATTTTATATCTGTTTAGGAATAAGCGTTCAATTGAATATCTTAATTTTCAACCCGATCTCGCGCGCGCTCCGCTTGCGCCCGCGTGCCGTACGCTCAGCGTTCCGCGTGACGAGCGAGGCCGAGCCGGCCCGATCCGTCGGCGTAAACAACGCTCGGGTCGGTAGAAGACGATGATCGCCTGAGTCGACATTCCAACGTGTACAGAGACGGTTCGAATTTTGGCAATTGTAACGTGCATCTTGAGATAACGCGCCTACGCCTTTTCGTGAGATCGGTTCCCTGCACTACCCGCGAGGACCGTACCGGCTGTGCGGCGTGCATCTGAGTGCATCTCCACGTGCGCCTCGAACTCAGAGCGAATTACGAGCTCTGTCGCCCGCGAACGAGTTTACGTCGCGGTGCTTCGTCTCAGTACCGTGTTTCAAATACCGTTGTCGTCTCCGTACTACCAAAGACAAGAGTGCGTGCATTTAACCGCATCGACAGTGCAATTTGTGATACCGCTCGCCTCTACCGCCAACATTGACATTTAACTATATATTGTATCTTAATAATTTGGAGCCGTTATTTGAAAGTCCTTCCGCCTTGGTGTGCGAACCTTTGTCAAGGTTGTATCAGCCACCATCAACAACAAACATTCTGGTCCTTCGAGCCGGATCGCTGCCAAGGAGAGAAACCTGTTTGTGACTTTCACGGTCCTATTATTGAAAATTATTATTTTCGCCATGTCGACCGTTGAAGAGCTTCTTGCCACACAAAAGCAACTCATAAATTCTATCGCTCGAGTGCTGCCTAATTATAAGAAGCTCGGTCAAGCTAAGATGACAACAGCCGTCACCCGACAACGTCTCACGACATTGAAGGAGATGTTCGTCAAATGCCAAGAGCTGGATGGCAAAATAGAACTTCTTGCCGACGACAAATTGAGAGCTACCGATGTCTACTTCACCGAGAATCGTATCATCGCCTGTGAGGACGCTTACTACGAGGCTGCGGACTTCATGGCCGAGGTACTTGAAGCCCACGAGACTGATCCTCCCAATGCAACTTCACGTAACGTAAGTGGCGTTTCTGATTCATACCGTGCAACATCGCATCTACCGAGGATCAACCTACCTACATTCGACGGGAGCTTCGAAAAATGGGAGAATTTCCGCGATCGTTTTAAGTCAATGGTTTATAACGAACCAAGTTTATCTAATGTTGAGCGTATGCATTATTTATGCTCGTGTGTAAAAGGGGATGCAAGTACCGCGCTCGAACATCTCGCGATTACCAATAACAATTTCGACGTCGCGTGGAATATTCTCGTCTCTCGTTACGATAATAAACGTCGCATCATAACGATTCATTTACAAAGCCTATTAAATCTTCCGTCACTTACCGCAGAAACCTCCAAAGATCTTCGGAACCTTCGCGATCAAACTAACGCGTCAATTCAAGCTCTCAAAAATCTCGGTCGAGCTGTCGAACATTGGGATGATTTGCTAGTTTTTCTTGTTGCTCAAAAACTTGATAAATCGTCGCGAAAAGCTTGGGAACTCAAGCTAGGGGACACCATGGATTACCCTCGTTATCGTGAATTAGATCAATTTCTCGAATCGCGCATTCGCGCCTTAGAAGCGATCTTGCCATCGACAAAAGAAAAATCTGTGGAACCCGCGAAGAAAAAATCACTTGCGTCGCACTCTGCTTCCGCAGTTCCGTTCGCATGTGCTCTGTGTAAAGAGAATCATTTGCTTTATCAGTGCCCCGCGTTTTTAAAGCAAACTCCATCCCAACGTTCCGACTTTATTAGAAAAAATAAGCGCTGTCTGAATTGTTTCAGTACCAAACATAATGTGAGAGAATGTACGAGTTCTCACGCTTGCCGACAATGTCAAAAGCGACATCATTCGTTGTTACATTTCGATAACCTCGTCAAGCCGACCGAGACTGAATCCGTTTCTGTCTCAATTCCCGCCAGTACCGAAAAGAAAACCAATGAGATTGCAACGCATTTGATCTCAAAAACCGTAGCGCCAAACTCTAAAGTATTACTCGCCACCGCACGCGTTCGCGTACACTCTAACTCCGGTCGTTACGTCACTGTCCGCGCATTACTCGATCAAGGATCTGTGTCAACGTTGATGACTGGATCGCTTGCACAGTCCCTTCGATTGCCGAGAATTAAACGAGCAGTTTTCGTTACGGGTATCGGTGAAACCCAGTCAGTTGTGCGACACGCTGCTCAAATCACGATAACCCCTGCGTCTCGCGATGCACCTGCTTACTCGACTACCGCGCTAATCCTTCCGTCGTTAACAAAATATATTCCGAGTCGAATCGAAACGGTGTGTCAATGGAAGCACATCGCCGGGCTCAACCTTGCCGATAGTGAACCCATGAGTCCCGATCCGATTGACGTCATCATAGGGGCCGACTTATTCGGCATGCTCGTGCTTGACGGTGTTCGAAAAGGTTCCGCCAACGAACCAACCGCGCAAAACACTACCCTCGGTTGGATCATCTCCGGTCCAATCGCACCACCTCCGACCTCTCCATCATCCGTATCCGTTTACCACGGTGATATTTACGAGGCTCTTGATTTCGACATCCGTCGATTTTGGGAAGTCGAGGAGATACCTCAGAAGGCACATCTCAGCCCTGAGGAACGCCAATGTGAGGAGCACTTCATAGCCACTCACTCCCGTACTCCGCAAGGACGTTATGTTGTTAGATTACCGTTTAAAACCGGACCGCCTATACCGTTAGGTGAGTCCCGCTCTATTGCCTTAGCGAAGTTCCATCAATTGGAACGCCGACTCCAGCGAGATCCCAATCTAGCCTCAGCCTACCGCGAATTTCTCGCTGAATACGAGCAACTCGGTCACATGATCGAAGTCTCACCCAATGAAGCTACCGCGCTACCACAATCGTATTACATCCCGCATCATGCCGTCTTACGAGAAGACAGTGCGACCTCTCGTTTGCGCGTAGTATTCAACGCTTCTTCCCCAACCACTAATGGCATGTCGCTAAACAGCCACATGTTAATAGGACGAAAACTCCAAAAGGATTTGCCTACTGTCATCATTCTGTTACGTCAGCCCCGGTACATTTATATCGCTGACATCGTAAAAATGTATCGCCAGATCTTGGTCGATGCACGCGACATCACCTACCAACGCATTTTGTGGCGACCGTCGCCAGACGAGCCTGTAAAGGAATATATCCTCTTGACAGTTACCTATGGCAGTGCTGCCGCTCCATACCTCGCTCTCCGCGTTTTAGAGCAACTCGCCACTGACCACGGAGCCGAGTTTCCGTTAGCGATGCTCGTTTTACTCCGTCAAACCTATGTTGACGATGCTGCGTTCGGTGCCGATGATCCCGTTCTCGCGCGTCAAACCCGTGATCAATTAATCGCGCTCCTTGATAAAGGCGGCTTTCGCCTTCAAAAATGGGCAAGCAACTCATCTGACCTTCTGTCAGACATCGATCCTTCCGATCATGGCTTAGCCACTCACAAAGTCCTTCAGGACGACGAGCAAATCAAAGTTTTAGGGATCACTTGGAATCCATCGCTCGACGTTTTCCAATTTCGTGTTTCCATACCTTCCTCTCCGTCTAAGACAAAACGAATGGTCCTTTCAACTATCGCGAAATTGTTTGACCCTTTAGGATGGGCCACACCCGTTATTATAACCGCGAAAATCTTCATGCAAACTTTGTGGTTGCGTAAATGCACATGGGATGAGGAACTTCCCAGCCAACAGCTAAATGACTGGACAGAATACCGAGACAAACTTCCAAGCCTTAATGCGATCAAGATACCGCGGTGGACCGAACATGGACCTCACACCATTCATTGCTCCCTTCATGGCTTTTGCGATGCCTCGACGAAGGCATTCGCAGCCGCCGTGTACCTTCGACTCGTCCATGTCGACGGCTCCGTTTTGGTCTCAATCGTTATGGCCAAGTCAAAAGTAGCCCCACTCAAAACGCTAAGTGTTCCACGCCTGGAGTTGAAAGCAGCTCACCTACTCGTTAACCTAATCCAATACGTTCGTACCGCTCTTCAGCTACCTCACCTCGAGACCGTCTGTTGGACAGACTCTCAGATTGTCCTAGCCTGGCTGAAGCAATCTCCATCTCGATGGAAAACCTTTGTAGCCAATCGTGTTTCCGCCATCCAATCACAGCTTCCTGAGGCCTCGTGGCGTCACGTCCCGACGCACGATAATCCTGCAGACTGCGCGTCCCGCGGCATCGCTCCCGACGCGTTACAAACTCACAGTTTATGGTGGTCAGGCCCTTTATGGCTACGCCAACCACCCGACTGTTGGCCGAACACGTGCCCTCCATTACCACCAGAAATCCCCCTCGAGGAACGCCGAGAACAACCCGCTCACACCGCCTGCGACACCGAGCTGGGATCTTTCGTCTCGTTTCTCTTCCTGGCCTAAATTACTCCGAATTACCGCCTACCTGTACCGCTTCCTATTGAGACGACGCTCCACCCTGCCCATCGATGGCTACTCTACACGTTTGTCACCTGAAGAAATTCAACGAGCTAAACATTACTGGCTCAAAACCATGCAAGCCGAGTTGTTTCCCCACGAACTCACAGCGTTGACAAACAAAACCGCGCTGTCAAAAACCAGTCCGCTCTCCCCTCTCAATCCCTACTTGGATCCTGATGGCCTTATCCGCGTAGGCGGAAGGCTGCGCCATGCATGTCTTCCCGGTACAACAAAAAATCCGATCGTTCTGCGGTCACATCCGTTGTTGTCTCGCCTTATCGAGCACCATCATTTACGAACTTTACATGCCGGGCCTCAGCTCACCCTCGCGTCACTTCGGAGTGAGTTTTGGATTCTCCGTTCTCGAGCAACCGTTCGCTCTGTGCTATACAAGTGCATCCGATGCACACGCGAACGTGCCGAAACACCGATCGAACTTATGGGAGATCTACCGGAAGCCCGAGTTAACCGTACCGTTCGAGCCTTTATACATACCGGCGTCGACTATGCAGGTCCCATTGCTATTCGTACCGCTCCCGGACGCGGACACAAGTCTCAAAAGGCCTACATAGCCTTGTTTGTATGCTTAACTACCAAAGCCATTCACTTGGAGCTTGTAAGTGACTATAGTTCTGCAACTTTTTTGGCCGCGTATCAGCGATTTGTGTCTCGCCGAGGACTGCCAAAGGCCATGTACTCCGATAATGGTACGACCTTTCAAGGCGCTGATCGAGAACTTTCACAAGCGTACTCGCAAACAATCCGCGATCCGAATTTTATAAATCGACTCGCAACCGACAAAACTGAGTGGCATTTTCTACCTCCCGCAGCGCCTCATTTCGGCGGCCTGTGGGAAGCCGGCGTTCGGAGCGTAAAGCATCATTTAAAACGATGCATCGGTCCCCATACGCTTACGTTCGAGGAGATGACCACGCTTCTCTGTAAGATTGAGGCGTGCCTGAATTCCAGGCCTATTGCTCCCGTTTCCGATAGTCTTGATGACTACCAAGCTTTGACGCCTGGTCATTTTCTCGTCGGTACCGCTCTTATCGCCCCTCCTGAGCCTAGTGTGCTCGATCTTAACGAAGCAAGGCTGTCGCGCTGGCAAATGATCCAGCAGTTAACCGAAGTTTTTTGGAGGTCATGGTCGAGCGACTACTTGCATTCCCTTCAACAACGCCCGAAATGGCGCGTTGTCCAGCGACTAGCCAGAGTTGGCCAAATCGTTCTTTTGCGCAACCCCTTGGTCCCTCCGTGCCAATGGGAACTCGGCCGCATTACCGCTTGTCATCCTGGAGATGACGGCCTGACTCGCGTAGTTACCGTAAAGACGCATCGATCTGAGTACAAACGACCGATTGTCAAACTCTGTTTCCTCCCCGTCGAGATTAATATCGAAGAATCAAAGAATTCTGCCACGGCGGGCGGAACCACCCCCTAACGGCGATCGTAGGTATTCAGCGATCAACCTAATTATAAGCTATGTAACATATTGTACCGATTTTTCATTATTGTATATAGTTGGATAACCATTAGCATAAGTACCATGTCTATACCGTAAGCTTTTCGAATGCATTTATACATTCGAGGCGGGCGGTATGTTTAGGAATAAGCGTTCAATTGAATATCTTAATTTTCAACCCGATCTCGCGCGCGCTCCGCTTGCGCCCGCGTGCCGTACGCTCAGCGTTCCGCGTGACGAGCGAGGCCGAGCCGGCCCGATCCGTCGGCGTAAACAACGCTCGGGTCGGTAGAAGACGATGATCGCCTGAGTCGACATTCCAACGTGTACAGAGACGGTTCGAATTTTGGCAATTGTAACGTGCATCTTGAGATAACGCGCCTACGCCTTTTCGTGAGATCGGTTCCCTGCACTACCCGCGAGGACCGTACCGGCTGTGCGGCGTGCATCTGAGTGCATCTCCACGTGCGCCTCGAACTCAGAGCGAATTACGAGCTCTGTCGCCCGCGAACGAGTTTACGTCGCGGTGCTTCGTCTCAGTACCGTGTTTCAAATACCGTTGTCGTCTCCGTACTACCAAAGACAAGAGTGCGTGCATTTAACCGCATCGACAGTGCAATTTGTGATACCGCTCGCCTCTACCGCCAACATTGACATTAAACTATATATTGTATCTTAATAATTTGGAGCCGTTATTTGAAAGTCCTTCCGCCTTGGTGTGCGAACCTTTGTCAAGGTTGTATCAGCCACCATCAACAACAAACAATATCTTTCTTTGTAATCTTTGTTATTTTTATCTTCCATTGATGTTTAAAAGACCTTAAGTAAAAGAATTGTGAATAAATTTTGATCCAGGGAGATCCAGCTATGTGATCGCAACTGAGAAGCATGTTTATACGGGAGAACCGGATAGTAATGTGACGACGACAACAACGGTACCTGTAGTGGCAACTAAAACGAGAAATGTAACTCTCGAAAGTGAAGGTGGTAACTATAGTGCCACAGGAGAGATAGTCAGTACACAAACTATATCTAGTAAAACCCGTACTGTTGAAACTATCACGGTTGGTACATTATATGCTAACCAAATCAATATTGTTTACGCTATGTAATTTTTCATTAAATATTGGTTATCTTACAGTATAAAACGGAGAAAGATGGTGTAGTTGAGACACGAGTGGAACAAAAGATAACAATACAATCGGATGGTGATCCAATTTTTCACGATCGAGCTTTAGCAGAAGCGATACAGGAGGCCACCGCTATAAATCCGGATATGACAGTGGAAAAGATAGAAATACAGCAGCAAGCGGCGCAGTAATTAGTAGAGGATTGTCCGTCATACATACATAAAAGGGCACTCTTGGTCTATAAATAACACAAACGATTCGTAATCTTAGAGACTAGGAAAAAAAATTGGTATTTACAGTATATGCTATATATTGAATGTATTGTCTAATGCGTCATAAAAAGAACCACACTGAAATATGCTATAAATATGTCGATAAGTCTTTAAATATTTTACGAAGTTATAAATAAAGCAAGGAATATTAAGCTTTATATCTTTTCTTTTAAAAGAGTCAAAGAGAGAAAATTTCTGATTACGGCTTGCCCAATAATTCGAGCTTAAACTTGATTAAAAATCGAGTTTGATAGTTGAAAGGAATGAAATTTTTATTGATGAAATCTTTTTAATAAATAGAGAATGGTACCTCGTACTATAAACTACAGTGTTCATATTAAAATAACTAAGGTGTATTTATATACACGAGAACATAAGTAAATAATTATATAATGTATACATAGCTATGTATGTATGTAAACAAATGGATAAACTATTAATACATAGTTATGGCGATAATTATATATATAAAAGACGGAGTTCCCTGCAACTTAAAGTTTTGATAATTAAGTATTTCATAACAGTAAAGAGAGAAATCGTTACAGACATACAAAGAATAACAAATACAATGCCACAATTATTTAAAATTTTGCAGTAAAGTAATATCAGAATATTCCACATTGAAAGACTAATGTCGAAATATTTATATATAATCAACCAAGTCTATTAAAAGCATATTCTCTTCGATTTATCAGAATCCTTTGTCCTTTAACGAAAACTCGTTACTTTCTCTCTTTCATCTTTGAGTGTAATATATTACGTATTCTGATTTATAATATTCATATAAAGAAGCAAGTAAGATATGTTGCCGTGGGTTACAAATATATAACATAATTTTATTAAACCGTTAAAAAAAGGCTTCTTAAAGATGAATGGATAGAAAGTAAGATTAAGAGTAATAATTAAACAAAATAGCTCTACTACATATTATCTGTTGTAATGCTTAAATGCAATAAGGTAAGCTTCTCGGCAAAAAGTATATGTATAGTTTGACTATATCCGCGAAATTGATGTTGGCTTTCCAAACGGTTATTACATAACATTGTGTAAGAGAGTCAGAATATATGTTACATATTAATATGTATACATACATACATATATGTATATTGCTAGTTGAAATATTTGTGATCGCCATAGTTTCATATATCTAAAAAATGTTAATGTTATGTTATAGAAAAGATGCAGAAATTATGTTAGTAATAGTATTGTATCATTTTTCATGTTGCAGCTATATAATAAATTATGAGATACAATATATTGACAGAAACTGTGTAGATTCATTATATTTCAATTACTGTAATGATTACAATACAAATAAGCTTATATATTGTGACGTTGCGGCATCGCCGCGCGTGGCAGCGTCCCCGCCGCCGTCACAAGGCGCGGGGTTCGCGCCCAACGACGGACCGGGGGCGTGCGGGGCGTCGGAGTCTCCAAGGGGTGCTAACGCGACCGTTAAGATTAATCATTTACTCGCGTTTATTTTCTATTTTTTTTGTGAACGGCGTCCCACCGATGTCGAGGAAAATATATTGGCAGAGGATCGCGGCCCACCCGGTGGAGAGTTGGAGGAGCGGACGGGCGAGGCAAGGCACCCCTGCGATGTACGGCGTTGCGCCGCAAGGATCGAACGATCACGCGCGACGTCGATGACAGCCGGACGACGCGCAGAACGGTCGCGCAACCCCTGCGTGGGGTGAGGCATCGACTCACGATCGAGCGCGGCGCCGCGCTGTCTTTTCTGCGCCGGCCGCCGAATCAACAAGTCGCCGATATTGTGCTGTCGTGGTCGCGATTTTGAAAACGTTGTCGTGCGTGTGTGTGCCCGTGGAGGACCCCGGCCTACGAGAGCTGCCGCCGACCCGAGGACGAGGAAGCCGAGCTGGCGAGGACGAGGCCCGAGGTGCAGCACACCGGTGAGGTCGCCCGTAATTAAATTGTAAAGCCACGAACGGACCGCGAAGCGTCGCGCTCCCGCTCTGCTGTCGACGTGCCATAATTTCGCGTTTTCGTAAGCCGTGGTAAGAGACCCGGCGTAATTTTCGTCTCGATTGGCAGTCGACATCAAGCGCGAGGGACCCCGAGAGTGGTTGTCGTGGCTGGTATCGGAGCGAGCCCCGGATACCGGGTACGCGAAACGCGAGTGACCACGCGGCGCGAAGAAAGAGTTTCGCGAGTGCCGCCATAATCCGCTCGTACGCAATCGAAGGTTCTCGCGGTTTCGGCATATTTTGAGTCGTACGTCGTGAACGGTGTAAAGTGCGAACGGCGTGTAATCTGCGTCGCGTGGTAACCGCAACGTGCAGCTTTCCCTTCGGGCGACAGAATCTTTTCGCGGGTGCGGAGGATCCCTTGCGCGCGCCCAGCGGGGCGCGGGACGCCGCATACCTTCTTTTTTGTACTCGGTGTCGTATTACGTCCCGCGAGCGGCGTAGAGCCGCGCCGCCGTTATCGATTATATTCGCGGGCGGCATAATTATCGAATACTTTTCTGTGTTGATCGCGACGCATTCTGGCGTACTGCGTTATTCCTCGCGAGTCGCATTATTCTGTACATGTTCTGTGCGTACCATTTTCACGTAATTTTGCCGTCTTGCGCGGTACACTAGCTGTCGTTTTATATTCTCGCGAGCGGAGTTAGATTAATTCATCGCGTGTAATTTCTTGAACTCATCTTTGTAAGTGCTGTCGTTTTATATTACTCGCTGTCGTTACCGTTGTTCCGACGCGCTTCTAAATCGCTTCGCAAATTTTGAGAGTCACCGTCAATAATATTTCTCCGTCAACCGAGAAAATGAATGTTATGATTCGCACTGTCTTTGTCAACCGACGGGACAAACTGTGTAATATTAGCTGACTGCGATCGGAATAAAGGTAGTTATTATTCATTACATTAACGACTTTCGCGCGACTTATTCACCCGTCCCCGCATTCCTGAGCGCTGCCCGGCATCTACCCTGCCCCTCCACCGTTGGGTTGAGCTAGCTAGCCCCTCGTGCCGAAGGTATCCTCGATTTTTTCGATTTTTGCGTGTATCGGTAATTGTTTCGCGATTCGGTGACGCGTCGCTGTACGTGTCTGGCGCCCAACAAAATTCTTTCGCGATTGATCGACCGCCTTCCGGGTACGAGGGAACCCGTTTTAAAGAGGCCTAACATCCCGCTCTCCCTTTTGATCCGCTATTTGAGAAAATAGCGTGACAATATGTATGTATGTGTATATATGTATGTATAAAACTTTATACCAAGAGCAATGATATGCATTGGTCAGCGTATATGTCTAAATTTAGCTGTAGCTTATGTAGTTATAGAACTACAATTTTACATAAACTTTCATTAGTTTAGTGACTTACGTTTTATTACAATTCACATTGCGATTTGAATAAACAAAATAAATCCTAACACAAATTTCCACTGAAAAGAATGGTGCATTTTACTTTTGCAGCTTTGTATACATTTTAATTTACGCAAATTATAAATGAAAGATCAATATACGAATATACTGTACGTATTTTACCAGCAGGCTTGTTTATACCTTTGTTCTTTAATGTATTATGCCAAGCCACTCCAGCTATAATGAATAGAAGCCATTCATATTATATTTTTCCACGTGTAATATAATTTCAGTAAAGAATCTATAGTAATAATGCAGAATTATGTGTATGCTTATTAGGTGTACTTATTAAGATCTTACAATATGTATAACTCTCTGTTATTGTTCTGTATGAAGATCTATTTATCTAGATAGTGCTAGTTTTTATTTTTCTAGATAGTGCTAGTTTTACTTTTTGATTTGTTACATTAAAAACGTATTTTATTTTACTTTACAGATCTACCTTGTAATTTCATTAAAGATTTGCATACTTTTTGGATATACTATTCATATAAATAAAAAAGTTTGAAATTTAATTTCTTATTTAAATTGACAAGTTCAGTTTATTTATTGATTTTATAAGGTATTTTATTGTATTACGTCGGGAAGCAGTAGCAAGTATTACGGTTCTTAAAACGAGGTAAAAATTACAATTTTTACCTCGTTTCAAGAACCGTAATAGCAGTAGTTTCTATAAAATTTGTCTTGGTCTGCACGACATTATTTATAGATGACGTCAAATATATCCTAGCCAGTAAAGTAGAAAAATAGGCCTGGGAGCCTATTACGGTTCTTGAAACGAGGTAAAAATTACAATTTTTACATCGAAAAAACGTCGATTCGATATCGAAATGTCGACATCGATATAACATCGATCCCCAAATCAATTTCGATATTCAGGCGTCCGCGGTTTCGACATTCCTTGATATCGAATCGATATCGATCGACATCGAAACGATATCATTTCGATGTCGAACAAAATGTCATTTCGAGATGACGTCAAATATATCCTACAAGCCAGTAAAGTAGAAAAATAGGCCTGGGTGCCTATTACGGTTCTTGAAACGAGGTAAAAATTACAATTGAAATCGTTTCGATGTCGATCGATATCGATTCGATATCAAGGAATGTCGAAACCGCGGACGCCTGAATATCGAAATTGATTTGGGGATCGATGTTATATCGATGTCGACATTTCGATATCGAATCGACGTTTTTTCGATGTATCATTTCTCACTGGGTAGGTAATATGAAAAGCTATTATGTCTGTTCAGTTAGCACCTTCCCCCTTCCACAAAAAATTGGAATAACACATGCAGAAATTAAGTGCTCTTTATTCGAATCTATGAGGCCCAGAGAAAAATTGATGTAACCAAAATTGTACGGTACGAAGGAGGCTATCTATAATGATAATAGAGGCGCTTTGGAGATATCAAGGTCATCTTCATTTTTTTAAATTGATTCGATAATATGATAGAGGAGCTGAAAATAAGTTCAGAACTGATGACACAAGATCATCAAACAAGATTTAAAGTGAAGAAAAAATTATTAAAAAATATATTTTTGTATTGAATAAAATTTATGTTTAAAGAAGATGTTTGAAATGACGGCCATCATTATTGATGCAACACTAGATTCTTTAGATCACTGATTGGCTTGCTCTTTTAATAATGTCGGTAGTTATTGATGCAGTTATTGAGGCTGTAATAATCCGTTGTTGCATGTCTTGATTGCGAGAAATAAACTCAATGAAAAATTTACCAATCACTGGATTGGACGTAGGGGTCGTATAGTGTGGCCAGCTCGTTCGCCAGACTTGACACCACTGGATTTCTTTTTATGGGGATAAAGAAGAACCAACTACACTTCAAGACATGCAACAACGGATTATTACAGCCTATGTATCAATAACTCCCGACGTTATTAAAAGAAAGAGCAAGCCAATCAGTGATCAAAAGAATCCAGTGTTGCATCGATAATGATGGCCATCATTTGAAACATCTTCTTTAAACGTAAATTTTATTCAATACAAAAATGTATTTTTTATTTTTTTCAATAATCTTGTGTCATGAGTTCTGAACTTGTTTTCAGCTCCTCTATCATATTGTGGAAAATATGTACCAAATCAATTTTAAAAAATAAAGATGACCTCGATATCTCCGAAACGCCTCCACCCGGACAAAAATTATTATCGCTATAGATAGCCCCCTTCGTACCGTACAATTTTATAGTTACACTAATTCTTCTCTAGGTTTTGTAGATTAGAATATATTTTAAGGTGGTGATAGTTATTGCCTCATCCTGTATACTATTGATATAAGAGTGAAGTACCACTTAAAATAGAGATAGCGAATTGGTTTTAGTCTTAAAATGTTCCTCAATTTATGTACTCTCGAAACATGCATAATGAGATTTTCGTGTTCATCCCCTTTGGTCGACCCAAACGTGAGCACTTTGTACGTACAAGAGTAAAGTACGAGTTAAAATAGAGATAGCGAATTGGTTTTAGTCTTAAAATGTTCCTCAATTTATGTGTTCCCAAAATATGCACAATGAGATTTTCATGTTCACCCCCTTTGGCCGATCCAAACATGAATATCCCGTACGTACAAGAGTAAAGTACCAGTTAAAATAGAGATAGCAAATTGGTTTTAGTCTTAAAATGTTCCTCAATTTATGTGCTTTCAAAATATGCACAATGAGATTTCTATGTTTATCCCCTTCGGCCGATCCAAACATAAATATCCTTTACATACAAGAGTAAAGTACCAGTTAAAATAGAGATAGCGAATTGGTTTCAGTCTTAAAATGTTCCTCAATTTATGTGCTCCCAAAATATGCACAATGAGATTATCATGTTCATCCCCTTTGGCCGATCCAAACGTGAGTACCCCGTACGTACAAAAATAAAGTACCAGTTAAAATAGAGATAACGAATTGGTTTTAGTCTTAAAATGTTTCTCAATTTATGCGCTTTCAAAATATGTACAATGAGATTTCCGTGTTATCTATTTACATTTATAACAATCTCTACTTTTATAAAATAGCTATTATATGTTTACAATAATCTCGTCAAAGTCCAATCAAAAATATTTTAAGAGCACATAAATGTACAAAAATAACTGAAGAAACATTTTCAGCTTATAATCAATACGCTGGAAACGAATCGTTATGTTAGTAAGCACTTTACACTTGTAAGTATAGTGGTCCTCACTTTTAGAAAGGTTTTTCAGCCGAAGGGAATAAGCACAAAAATCTTATTCTGTATATTTTAAAAGCATATAAATTGAGGAACATTTTAAAACTAAAACCAACTGGCTATTTGTATTTTAACTGGTACTTTCTAAGTTGGATGGTGTTTACTTTCAGGAAGGTTTATCAGCCGAAGAGAATTTAAGACTAAAATCGATTCGTTATCTGTATTTTAACTGGTACTTTACTCTTGTATGCATGGGGTGCTCACATTTGAGTCGGTATAAAAGATGCAGAAAAATGTTTCAGACAAAAGTTGTATGTTCTAAAGGAGGACACATGATTCTGATGTGAACCATGTCGTAGATGTTGTGGTTTTCAAGAAATTTAAAAAACGACTAATTTCTTAAATTTGATTGTTCTACGTATAAAAATATCAAAGTAAAGTTATTGATGAAAAGTGAATCTTTTACGAGATATTTCATATTTATATAAAAATATTATAACAAAATTTAAAATATCAGGAATTAAGAATATTATGACAGTCAGGAAATTCTTAACAAAAGAGAGCTTTATTATAGTGTTTTCAAAACATCTTTACGAGACAACTTTCATCTCAAGGTTATTATTATACTTGTATTAAAATCAATCAAATTTTTATTTAAAATGATGTAAGAAGTTTAATTAATGTTATACTATTTCTATTTGTTTTAGATTGCCTTTTTATTTTCTACAGAGGTAAGTCTCTCTCTCTCTCTCTCTCTCTCTCTCTCTCTCTCTCTCTCTCTCTCTCTCTCTCCTCCTTCTCTTCTCTTTTTTTTCCCTTTTTTTTTAAGGTTGGCTGCTGTGCGCCTTTAAAAATCGGCTGCTTTGCGCCTACAAACATCGGCTGCTCTGCGCCTTTAAACTTTGGCTGCTCTGCGCCTTTAAAAATCGGCTGCTTTGCGCCGTTAGAAGGCTGCTGTGCGCCTATAAAAATCGGCTGCTTTGCGCCGTTAGAAGGCTGCTCTACGCCTATAAAAATCGGCTGCTTTGCGCCGTTAAAAGGCTGCTGTGCGCCTATAAAAATCGGTTGCTTTGCGCCGTTACAAAGCTGCTGTGCGCTTATGAAAATCAGCTGTTGTGCGCTTTTAAAAGTCTGCTGTGCGCTTATAAAAATCGGCTGTTTTGCGCCGTTAGAAAGCTGCTGTGCGCTTATGAAAATTGGCTGCTGTGCGCCTACAATTGGATACTCTGTGACTACAAAAATCGGCAGCTTTGCGCTTATAAAAATCAGTTGCTGTGCGCTTATTTCGTACAATGTCTCAAAAGATACAAAATATTATTTTAAAGCCTGCAGAAAAAGGTATAATTACTCGAGGCGAATGGCTTACGGATATTCATATGGATTTTTTCCATAAACTTTTGCGAAATTGTTCACATTATACACCTGCCGATACATGGCAAATACACATGCCTGAGACGATTCAATCTATATCACAAGATAAAAAACATATACAAATATTGCACAGTTCGTTAGATCCATTAGATAGAGATAAAGATGGACATTGGGTATGTAGCTATTACGATACAAAAAATATATATATCTATGATTCACAAAATAAGAAAACATTGCACGAACATCACGAGCAATTCTTGAAAGAATTATTTCCAACATACGACTTTAAGAAACATCCTGTCAAATTTCCTACTGTGCAACATCAACCGAACACTCAAGATTGTGGTGTTTTTGCTATAGCTTTTGCGACTTCATTGTTATTTAATATTAAACCTGACAAAATAAGATATGATCATAGAGTAATGCGTTCACATTTGTTGAAGATTTTCGAATCGAATACAATTGAGCATTTTCCTCAAGATTCACAAAGTGATGCTCAGATAGTACTTCCGTTAGCGGTAATAAGAGATAGAGAGGTTAAAGCGACTGCTAAACGTTTACAGCGTCAATATGAGACTGACCAACAGAAATCTAATCGATTAAAGAAACTTCGGGATGCTTATTTGTCTAAGAAAGATCCATCTAATAAGGAATTTAATGATATTGAAAGTAATCGTGCTAAGAAACGTCGACACGAACAGAATTTACCAAATAATCGTGCTCAAGATTCACAATGTGTTATTTCTGAAAAAGTACTAAGTAATTATGCTACAAAACCTCGTGTAGAGCAACAGGATTTAGACAATCGCGCAACAAGGCGACAGCGATCCAAACGAAATTTAACGAATAAAGTTATTTTAAAGCCTAAAGAAAAAGATATAATTACTCAAGGTCAATGGATTACGGACGACCATATGGATCATTTCTATACACTTTTTCAAAGTTGTTCAGATTATGAACCTGTCGGAACATGGCGAAACCAATTGCCTCAATTTATTCCACATATATCGGAAGATAGAAAACATATACAAATATTGCACAGTTCGTCAGCTCCATTAAATTGTACAGATCCCGAAAAGAGAAATATTAATGGACATTGGGTATGTAGCTATTACGATACAAAAAATATATATATCTATGATTCACTAAATAAAAAAGAATTGCACGAACATCATAAGGTATTTTTGAAATGATTATTTCCAACATACGACTTTCAGAAATATCCTGTCAAATTTCCTACTGTGCAATATCAACCGAACTATAACGATTGCGGGGTTTTTGCTATAGCTTTTGCAACTTCATTATTATTCAATATTAAACCTGACGAAGTGAGATATGATCATAGAGTAATGCGTTTACATTTGTTGAAGATTTTCGAATCGAATATAATTGAGCATTTTCCTCAAGATTCACAAAGTGATGCTCAGATAGTACTTCCATTAGCGGTAATAAAAGCGAGAGAGGCTGAAGCACTTGCTATATGTACAATTACACGTTTTGAAAGTCATTGCGCTAAAAAACGTCGTGCAGAGGAACAGGATTTAGAAAATCGCGCTACGCAGAAATCTAAACAGAATTTTCCAATTAATTATGACAAGAATACTGTTTGTCTTACCAACGAAGAAAATACTAACTGTAAAATTAATAGTGACAGTGGTACTGTCTGCAAAATTAGTAATGAGAATACTGTTTGCTTTAACAACGAAGGTAATATGCGCGTTAAAAGCTGCTGTGAAAGAAGTGTACAAGAAGAAAGTATTTCCAAAAATAAAGAACATGAAAATAAGTTGGAAAAACGTCGCGCGACTAAGCGAAAATATTACATAAGACATTTGGAAAGTAATCGCGTTAAAAAACGATGCCGATATCAAGAGAACTTACAAACTAATTATGCTAATAATACTAACTGTAAAATTAATAGTGACAGTGATACTGTCTGCAAAATTAGTAATGAGAATACTGTTTGCTTTAACAACAAAGATAATATGCGCGTTAAAAGCTGCTGTGAAAGAAGTGTACAAGAAGAAAATATTATCAAAAATAAAGAACATGAGAATAAGTTGGAAAAACGTCGCGCGAATAAGCGAAAATCTTACATGAGACATTTGGAAAGTAATCGCGCTAAAAAACGATGCCGATATCAAGAAAACTTAGAAACTAATCGTGCTAAGGATCGACATCAATATAAAAAGAATCGTGTAAAGCGATGTGCACAAAAACGTATGCGTTATGTTATCAATATAGAGTGTGAACAACATAAACAACAAGTTTTAGATACTGATCGCAAATGGCTATATAATAAACGATATTATCAGAAAAAAATGATAAAATCTACAATAAAAAATCGCGATATTGCTAAAAATATCACTAGAAAATATAAAAATGTTTGGTCACGAAATTATATACAATTTCTTCATCCTGTGGCAATTGAAGACATTGAAAAGAAACTTGCTATTAAAAATCCTATTGAAAGACGATTAGAAGCCGAAAGAATCGTACGTTGGTGTATGCGTATTCGAGACACTTATGTCCGCGATATTTCCCAAATATTAGCTACACTTAAAAAGAAATCACAAGTATGCTTGACTCTTGCCGCTGAATGCTCTACAATTGACGATAAAAAACGTGCATTATGTGGCATATCACGACATACAGCTTCGTCCGAAAATTACTTTATCGATACATATCGTAACATTACTTCATCACAACTTTTGGTGATGAACGAGAAAGGGACACTTATGAATGTATTACCTTTGCAGCAGGCACGAGCAAAAAAATCATGGTCATGCAATGCCTTGTGTAAAATTGATCAGTTTCTAATCGATCGTTATGAACAATTCCTTAAAACGATATGTAAATGTACTTTAAAGAAAATACCGCAATTGTTACAAAATATTCATACATGTACAATAAAGAATTCGAATAGACAAGGTCACACACATGCTTGTTACATTGATGATACAACTTGCGAAGCGACATTTCTTCCTGTTCTATTATTATCACCTCATTTTCTAACAGTGAGATTTATTAAACGTTTAATTTATCAAATGACAAGATTACATAACAAGATGTTAAATCTGGAGAAGGCTTTAACTTCTGCTGATTTGGACACATTAAACGAAATTATAACTTTGGCACAACAACAAACAAATATGTACAAACATCAGCAGAATTCTACTACTTTGAGTGATGATGAAATCATGTCTCGCTATAAAAATGCATTTAAGGCTTTTGCTAAACGCTCCATGGACACACCTCGATATGTTTGTGCATCATGTGAGAGACTGTGTTATAAAAGAAGTGTCTTCGAATTTAATAAGCTTAAAGCACAAATAGGTATTCCAATTTGGAGAGATTTAATGGCGCATTTAGAAAAGCATAATATTACCCCGCAATACATATGTCGCTACTGTGACAAAAAATTCCGTGACGGATTAATGCCTGCGTATTGCGTTTTAAATGATCTATTTGTACATGATCCACCCGAAGTAATATCATGTCTTAACGAGTTTGAAAAAATTCTTATACAAAGAGCTAAAGCTTTTCAAACTGTCGTTTCAATGAAACCTGTTAGTAAGAAAAAATTTCCTCACAGACGAATGGTACAAAAGTAAAAGGTAGAACGTTTCATTTACCGTTACCTTTGCAAGAGACATTGAACAAAATATGTTTGATAAGGATCCAATTAATACCAATCATGAACTGTACTTTGTACGTGTTAGAAATGTTCCGACAAAATCAAAAATTATCTGGGAACAAATGGTAGACGTTAAGAAGGTTTTTGACGCTTTAGTGTGGTTAAAAGAACATAATCCTTTATATTCTCATATTGTATTACCAGATACTTATAATAATTTTTCTTTACATACATTATTAAAAAATCCAGCGTATGAAATACAGGAGACAGATGAAAATGGTAGTAAATCTGATTCGGATGACGAACACGAATCGAGTCCAAAAAGTCCAATGCAAGAAACAGAAAACAACGTAGACGCTACTTTAAATAATCAGCATAAGGCAATGATAACTCAGGTTCTTGACGAAAATAATAATTATTACGAGCAATATACTATTTATCCTTTATATGAAAAAAAAGAATGTAAAAGTGATACCGCCTTATATCAAATGTTAAAAATTGACGATTTGCCTTTGGACAATCGTGAGAAATTGTTAGATCTATTATGTTTTCCAGATTTATATCCTCTTGGTGTTAATGGAGAACACCAAACTAGAAAGGTTAAAATTCACGACCATGAATTTGTTAAATGTCGTTTGATGTCCAAACATTCACAATTCAGGTTAAATATACAATTCTTATTTTTTTTGTTAAATCAATTGAATATGCGTCAATTGAAACGTGGTATTTTTCACAATTGAATATAACTAATCGTTATACGGCTTCAGAATATTTACAAGCAATGGAGACAGATGCATTAGAATCTAACTTGAGTACAATATTTGCCACTCTAAGAAATACGGAACAATACTGGCATCGACCAAGAAATAATTTAAGATGTATGACGCAACATTACGGACCTGCGACATTTTTCCTAACATGGAGTCCTGCTGTTTGGCTAATGGATGATTTAGGTGCATATATTCGTGAAGTAAATGGATGGCCTGACGATTCGACGCCCATTAGTGTACTAGTTGCTAGGGATCCCGTGTCGACGTCAAGGTTTCTTGATAATAAATTCAAAGCATTCCTTGATTTTATTTGTTCCAAAGATCACCCGATCGGAGAAGTAATACATTACTTTTGGCGACGAGAATACCAAGGTAGAGGTCTACAACATTTTCATTTATTAGTTTGGATTAAAGGTGCGCCAATTATCGGTGAATCCTCCTTTGAAGAGATTTCTAAATTTATTTTGCAACATATAACATGTAAAATGCCGGATCCAAAGATTTCACCATTATTATACAGGCGAGTCAATACGCATCAACGACACAAACATAACGATTATTGTCTTCGTTCTAAAAAAGTAGGACGTAAAACGACTCGTGTATGTCGTTTCGGATTTCCTCGTCCTGTCACGGAAACGTTGATTATCAGAGATGTCGTGAGTTCGATAGCAGGTAGAAAACGATTGAAAAATAGAAGTAGGCTTTATGATCTTCCTCGAACAGATGCTGAGACAAACATAAATGATTATAATAAAGTCCTTC
The DNA here is from genome assembly GCA_035220615.1 of Leptothorax acervorum. Classification (NCBI taxonomy): domain Eukaryota; kingdom Metazoa; phylum Arthropoda; class Insecta; order Hymenoptera; family Formicidae; genus Leptothorax; species Leptothorax acervorum. Next base: position 115,633 of record JASTWQ010000538.1, read on the forward strand.
TTACTGCAGTGGAAGGAAATGTCGATATACAATATATTGGTGAAAAATCCACGTTGCTTACTTGGTATATTACTAAGTACATAAATAAAGCAGCGAAAAGTGAAATATCTGATGCTATCCTTGATAGTAAAAATGAGAAAAAGGAATCATTGCATAGAAAAATTTGGAAATATGCTATGCGAGGCATTAGTAATAGGGAATGTGGAGCTCTTGAAGGTGCTGATGGATTGCTAGGTATTCCTTTATATGGGACTGATCGAAATACGACTATTAGATGGTTAAATGTTAATCAGATACGACACAGAAAAGTGAAAGGCTATAAGGAAATTGAAGCTCTTGACGGAGATTCTACAGATATATTTTGTCCATCTATAATAGATGATCATTATCCACAGAGACCGGAAGAATTGGAATCCATGTCTTTGTATGAATTTGCACAATGGTATGAGATTTCGAAAATCAAACCAAAAGGTAAAAATATTGAACAGTATAAGATAAAGAATGGTTATTATCTGAAACGGCGACAGCGTGGACATCTTATTGATCACTATAGATACAATGTCAATACGCAGCCGGAAAATTATTTCTTTTCATTACTGCTCATGTTTAAACCGTGGCGGAAAATAGAAGATCTTAAAGATGGATGTGAGAATCATTTCACAAGGGAAAGTAACATCTTGAGAAAGCATTGCAGTATCATGAAAAATTAGAGGAATTGCAAAAAGCATTTGAAACTGCGCAGGAATTAGTTCAACAACATTTAGATGAGTTGGAAAAACAGCATGAGTCTCAAGACGATCCTGATAATCTAATAGGTGTTCAAAATGTTGAGGCTGGTGAAGCGATGCAAGATTTTAAGGATCTTGGTGACAAATTAGATCAGGAAATCGATGTATCTGAAATGATTTCAAAGCTGAACGCAGATCAAAAAAGAGTATTTGATAGAGTCATCAACGCCATAACATCGTCGGATATCGACAACACCATAATATCGTCGGATAATTATAAACCATTACGATTATACGTTAGTGGAGAAGGAGGTACTGGTAAAAGTTTCTTAATTAAAACGATTGTATGCTGGATAAAACAAAATCGCAACAAGAATACTGCTGTAGCAGCACCTACTGATATAGCAGCGTTTAATATCAATGGTTTGACAGTTCATAGATTGCTGCAATTACCTGTTGAACATGGTCAGACTCCTAAGTATAAACAATTAGCTCTACACGTTTTGAAAGTTTTACGGGCAGATCTCAAAGATGTTATTCTTATTATAATTGATGAAGTGTCAATGATATCTAATTTAACTTTGATGTATATAAACTTGCGTCTATGTGAAATATTTGACACCTTTGACGAGGCTTCGTTTGGTCGAAAGCATATTCTTTTATTTGGAGATCTGCTTCAATTGCCTCCTGTACGTGAAGATTTTGTCTTTGTTCCATTATCGAACGAAAAACTTGGTAAATATATTGGCAGTATGGGGACTACAAAAAACATTTTGTGGGACGAATTTGAATATGATGAATTGACGATCAACATGCGTCAGCAAGGAGACGGATCTTATCGTGAATTACTGTCGAGAGTTCGTATTGGTTTATTGACAAAATCTGATTCTGAAATTCTTGAGAAAAGAAAAATATCTTTCAAAGGCGAGTCTTTCGAAACAAGATTATACGAATTGTGTGATTTTATTGATAATTTGCCGTCTGATACCGTTTGTTTACTGCCTACTCGTCATATGTGCGATGTTCTTAATACTGCAATGTTAAGTCGTATTGCTTCAAGAGAAATATTATTAATTGCTGAAGATACATTGGAATGTAGAAATAAATCTGTCAGAGAAAGAGTAGCAAAGAAATTGACGGATAATGAGGATGATAATACTACAACAGCTGGGCTTTCAAAACAAATTGCAATTAAAATTGGAGCGAAAGTTATGATAAGACGCAATATTGATGCCAGTTTGGGCCTCGTAAATGGTACAATTGGTACAGTTATTTCTGTTGTGCAGGATACATCTACTGCTTATGTAGAAAAGATTAAACTTCTTTTACCGTCTGGTTTGGAGTATTTTATTGAAAGAGTAAGTGTCAAGTTTCAAGTATTGCATGTATCCGATACAGCATATGTTATCAGAAAACAATTTCCCATAACTCCGAGTTATGGCATAACCGTTCATAAAAGCCAAGGATTAAGCTTGCAAAACGCTATTATGGATATAGGTAATTCTGTATTTAGTTATGGTCAGGTATATGTCGCGCTGTCCCGAGTAACATCTCTGGATGGATTGTATTTAATTAACTTTGATCCTTCATCTGTAACAGCAAGTGAAAGAGCTATTAACGAATATAATCGGCTAAAAGAAAAATTTCTGCCACAAGCACAAACGATTACTATTTCAAAAAAACGTTTCCGAAAAGTAAAAGATGTTCCGTGGACATTGTCGAAAATAATCAGTGTTGTTCAAGAGTCAGATCAACAAGCTGGACAGAGTACTGATTTGCAAAAATTTGTTGAAAAGAAGATACCTGCTTTGCAAAATGAAGATAAAGTTTCATGCTACGCAAATTCAGTACTACAATGTTTCTTTCAGTCAAATATTATCAGGAAAGTGTTGCTTAAAGTTGATACGGATGAATTATGTATACTAGCGCATAAATATGACCAACGATTAGATATAGATAATTTGAATGCTGATAAAATACGGACAAAGCTAGGAGAGCGTTTTACGAGTCGTGATGGTGAAGGACCGAAAAAAAGAGACGCTCTCGAATTTCTTACTGCTATTTGTACAGAATATGATTATATAAGAAATCTGGTAGAGCATCAAGTCACTTGTACCACTCGGTGCAAATCATGTGATAATACAAAAGTTACTACTATTAAGAATATAGTTGTTCCAATTTCTATTAATAATTTGAAGAAGAAAAGTTATAATCTTAATGATTTATTAAAGATTACATTTTCACATTGGTGTCAATCACATGATAAAACATGCGAACAGTGTGCAGGAAATGATATAATATTTAAAAATGAATTAACGTCGACCAAGGAAATAGTTATCATTCATTTAATTTTGTTCTCATCACAGGATAATAAAGTAGTGAAAATACCACAGACGTTTAATTTAACTGCCATACCAACAACTACAGTATCAATAGCTAAACAGCAGTATAAAGTAATGAATGCTATATTTCATCATGGTGAATCTATTGAACAAGGTTGTTTCACAAGTATGTGTAGACCAGACAGATTTTGGATTGCATTTAATGATTTTGCAGTTGATGATAATGTAAAAATTATAAAAAAGCACGATGGCCTAATGGTTCAAAAAATATTTATATATTATTTTTAGAAAAAGTTGGTAAGAATAATATATATAAGCAGTATTATGAAATATAGATGCAAATTTTATTTTTACGTAATACTCGAAACCACATACACTTTGTATTTTATTACATATAAGTTGTTGTTTTTACTAAATGCAACATAATTAATTTTCTATCACTAAATTGTATTTCCCTTTCATAATATTTTATTGTTCCAAGAAGATTAACATTAATCACACTACATTACGATCATATATTTTATGTAGTAAAATATATACAGGGTGTAAAACTAAAGATGTTACAAACTATTATTTTCTAAAACTAAGCAAAATATGAAATTTTAGTTTCTTTAGAAATAATAGTCTATAACACCTTTATTACTTTCCTACACATACTGTTTATAAGATGCGTATCATTAAAAAATGCATGATATCTGTGCGAAATTACCTTTTTCAACAAAGTAAATAAAACCCAAGTAATACGTAATATTTATTTTTGTACCTTGTAACATAAGTAATATCTTTAATTTTTAAATACTTAATAAAAAATCCAAATGGTAATATTATTTATCTTTGCACCTCTCGAAACAACTAAAATGGTATGTATTTTCTATGAGGCATTAAACATGTCTCTCATTTTTTATTAATATACATATCAATGACTACATTTCAATTATAAAAGACGGAGAGGGGGGTGGTGGTGGGATTTTACCACTTTATAGCATTAGCATTAATCACGCTACATTTTGCGATTATATCTTATGTCGCAAAATATATACAGGATGTAAAACTAAAGGGATTATAGATTATTATTTCTAGAAAACTAAACAAAATATTAAATTGATGTTTTCTTAGAAATATAGTGGTCTGTAACATTTTTAGCTTTACATCTTGTACAGACTGTTTATAAGATATACTCTGTTCATATAAGATGCGTAATATTACAAAACAAAAAGGCATGATATCCGTACAAAATTACCTTTTACAAAAAGGTACAAAAAAAGACGCCAAGCACGCGTGGTGTACCTCGAAAAAATCGAAGTAATATCTTTACTTCGAAAAAATCGAAGTAATATACTTGTGCCTCGAAAAAATCCAAGTAATATCTTTACCTCGAAAAAATCGAAGTAATATATATCGAAAAAACTTAAGTAACGGGTGGTATACGTAATACCTTTGTACCTTGAAAAATAAGATATACTGTTCATATAAGAGATGCGTAATATTACAAAAGGCATGATATCCGTACAAAATTACCTTTTACAAAAAGGTACAAAAAAAGACGCCAAGCACGCGCGGTGTACCTCGAAAAAATCGAAGTAATATATTTGTACCTCGAAAAAATCCAAGTAATATCTTTACCTCGAAAAAATCGAAGTAATATATTGTACCTCGAAAAAATCCAAGTAATATCTTTACCTCGAAAAAATCGAAGTAATATATTTATACCTCGAAAAAATCCAAGTAATATCTTTACCTCGAAAAAATTGAAGTAATATATTTGTACCTCGAAAAAATCCATGTAATATCTTTACCTCGAAAAAACTTAAGTAACGGGTGGTATACGTAATACCTTTTGTACCTCAAAAAATTGAAGGAATATATTTTTACCTCGAAAAAACCTAAGCAAAAAGTGGTACACGTAGTTATCTTTGTATCTCGAAAAAATCCAAGTAATATCTTTATTTAAAAAAAAATACAACCCAAGTGACACATCACAAAATTGTGTTACCTTTTATTCAATCCGTTATTATCTAAAAAAAAAAAAAAAATGATATCTGTAATTGCGCCAATTATAAAGAAAGTATATATATATTGCCTCAAAAAATAATTGTTGCACTACTTGATGAAAATCTTTACATTGTGTTAATTAGAAAAACAATGTATAATAACAATTTTATAACATTAAAATTTTTTATTTAAATCCAACAAGGAAATATAAGATATTTAAACACAGTTTATATTTGTATTTTTTAGTGGATATAACAATTTCATAAAATTAAAAATTTTTTAATTCAACAAGGGAAAGCAAGGTACTTAAACAATACAAAGTTTACAAGTTCATATATGTATTGTTCAATAAAATAAAACATTTAATTACAAACAATTACAGACAGAGGTCTGAGAGTTATAATAAACAATTATAACATTACAAAATAAACATGTTTTATTAAAATTAATACATTTTTCTTGTAAAAAAAACTTGGCGCTGCTCGACCTCGAAATATAATAAAGTACTATAATTTCAACTGAATAAGGACAACAATAAAAATAATTCAAGGAAGAATGCAATGGGAGTAATAATAATAATTATCAGCGTGTGTATGTGTGAGCGAGTGATACGGGCAGTAACGGCGAGTGATGCGACTAATAATTAAGCATAGGATAAGTTTAATGTTTTAAGGCGTGCGTTAAATATTGTGAAAGCGATTAGAATTAAGTATAGGATAAGTTAACGTTTGTAAAGCGTCCGTCATATATATTGTAAAAACATTAGAATTAAGTATAGGATAGTATAGGATAAGTTACATATATTGTAAAACAATTAGAATTAAGTATAGTATAAGTATAGGATAAGTTTACATTTGTGGGGCGTGCGTTGTCACAGCGATTATGTGAAGTAGGTTTAAGATTACGTTTCTTTAGTATATAAGTTTCATTGTAAAAAAAGCTTCTTGTAATTTTAATTGTATCTAATGTAACTCGACCTAGTACTTTATTATATTTCGAGGTCTAGCAGCGCCAAGTTTTTTTTACAAGAAAAATGTATTAATTTTAATAAAACATGTTTATTTTGTAATGTTATAATTGCTTATTATAACTCTCAGACCTCTGTCTGTAATTGTTTGTAATTAAATGTTTTATTTTATTGAACAATACATATATGAACTTGTAAACTTTGTATTGTTTAAGTACCTTGCTTTCCCTTGTTGAATTAAAAATTTTTAATTTTATGAAATTGTTATATCCACTAAAAAATACAAATATAAACTGTGTTTAAATATCTTATATTTCCTTGTTGGATTTAAATAAAAAATTTTAATATTATAAAATTGTTATTATACATTGTTTTTCTAATTAACACAATGTAAAGATTTTTCATCAAAGTAGTGCAACAATTATTTTTTGAGGCAATATATATATTCTTTCTTTATAATTGGCGCAATTTACAGATATCATTTTTTTTTTTTAGATAATAACGGATTGATAAAAGGTAACACAATTTTGTGATGTGTCACTTGGGTTGTATTTTTTTTTAAATAAAGATATTACTTGGATTTTTTCGAGATACAAAGATAACTACGTGTACCACTTTTTGCTTAGGTTTTTTCGAGGTAAAAATATATTACTTCAATTTTTTGAGGTACAAAAGGTATTACGTATACCACCCGTTACTTAAGTTTTTTCGAGGTAAAGATATTACATGGATTTTTTCGAGGTACAAATATATTACTTCAATTTTTTGAGGTAAAGATATTACTTGGATTTTTTCGAGGTATAAATATATTACTTCGATTTTTTCGAGGTAAAGATATTACTTGGATTTTTCGAGGGTACAAATATATTACTACGATTTTTCGAGGTAAAGATATTACTTGGATTTTTTTCGAGGTACAAATATATTACTTCGATTTTTTCGAGGTTTATTTTACGTTAATTCTTTCTATTTTATTTCATTATGTTAACTTCTTTCTTTTCTAAATATTTAAGATTTTATCATAATTTTTAAGAACGAGTAGAGAGTGGCTAGACTTATACCAGAATTGAATAAATAAATTGGTATTAGCAATTTTATAACCAATTTAA